>JAOANK020813141.1:0-10626 GCA_026257165.2 Telfairia occidentalis | reverse complement strand
TTGAGACTTTATGCTTAACACCATACTTTGCTAATAAATGACTAAGGATCCTATTAATAAAATGAGATCCCTCATCACTTATTAAAGCAGTGGAGTTCGAAAATGAAATGTTTTTCTAGAGAAATTTTGAAACTGTTTTTGCATCATTTTGGGCACAAGCAACTACCTCTACCCATTTTGACACATAGTCAATGACAAGCAAAATGTACAAGTTGCCATTTGATGGGGGAAATGGACCCATAAAATCAATCCCCCAAACATCAAATAAGTCTATCTCTAAAATGTAAGTCAGTGGAATCTCATCCTTGATTCCAATATTGTCTTTCCTTTGGCACTTACCACATGTTTTGCTAAGTATGTAAGCATCCTTGAATATTGATGGCCAAAAATATTCAAATTGCAATGCCTTGGCAACGGTTCTTTGTCCTCCAAAATGTCCTCCATAGGGTTACGTGTGACAATGCTCCAAGATTGTTGGAACTTTTGATTGAGGTACACATCTTCTCATAATTCCATCAGCACACTGTCTATAGATAAGTGAATCATCCTAAAAATAGAAGCGCACATCATGAAGAAATTTCTTCAATTGTTGCTTCATCAAATTTGGTGGTAATATACCTGCATCCAAATAATTAGTAATATCTATAAACCAATGAAATTCAACATAAGTAATTTGAGCTACCATAAATAGTTGTTCATCTGAAAAACAGTCTCGAATCTGAGGTTGTTGTAGCATATCCTTTGTTTGCTCAACTCTTAACAAATGATATGCAACAAAGTTCTCCGAACCCTTCTTCTCTTTGATCTCTAAATCAAATTCTTGCAGTAAAAGCACCCATCTGATAAGTCATGGCTTTGCATCTTTCTTCGCTAATAGATAACAGATTAATGCATGATCTGTAAAAACAGTAATTTTTGATCCTATGAGATGTGGTCTAAATTTTTCAAAAGCAAAAACAACTGCTAAAAGCTCCTTCTCTGTAGTGGTATAATTCGTTGTGCTTATTCAAAGTCCTGCTAGCGTAATAAATTGGATGAATCGTCTTGTCATGTTTCTATCCAAGCATTGCTCTAACAGCATAATCACTTGCATCATACATCAGTTCGAATGGTAGATTCCAATTGGATAATGAGATAATTGGCATAGTGATTAATACTTTCTTTAATACCTGAAAAGATTTTAAATAATCTGCATTAAACTTAAAAGATCGGGTAGCTTATAATAAAATGCAAAAAGGTTTAGAGATCTTAGAACAATTCTTAATAAACCTTCGGTAGAAACCTGCATGGCCAAGGATGCTTCTAATTCCCTTAACAAAATTGGGTGGTTCCATCTTCTCAATGATCTCAATCTTGGCTCTATCAATTTCTATCCCCCTTTTTTGAAATTTTGTGGCCTAGTACAATGCCTTCCTTCACCATGACGTGACATTTTTCCCAATTTAAGACCAAGTTAGTGTCTTCACATCTCTTCAAAACCTGGCCTAAGTTTTCTAAACATAAGGTAAATGAGTGTCCATACACTGAAAAATCGTCCATAAACATTTCCATAATTGATTCAATCATGTTAGAAAATATAACCATCATACATCTTTGGAAAGTTGTTGGAGCATTGCAGAGACCAAAGGGCATCCTTCTAAAAGCAAATGTACCTTATGGACAAGTAAAAATGGTTTTCTCCTTATCACCATGGGCTATACGAATATGATTATAACCCAAATAACCATTTAAGAAGTAATAGAAAGCTTGACCTACAAGTTTATCCAACATTTGGTCAATAAAAGGTAAAGGGAAATGATCCTTACGTGTAGCTGTATTGAGCTTCCTATAATCCATGCATGCCCTCCAACCTGTAACTGTCCTAGTTGGAATAAGTTCATTGGCTTCGTTTTTTATTATTGTCATTCCTCCATTCTTAGGTACACACTGAACGAGACTAACCTAATTACTATCTGCAATAGGATAGATGATTCCAACATCTAATCACGTAATGACCTCTTTCTTCACAACTTCCTGCATGGCTGGATTCAACCTTCTTTGCTGCTCCACAGATTTAAAGTTTTCATCTTCTAAATTGGTCTTATGCATACAAAAAGATTGAATTATTCCTTGAATATCTACTAGAGTCCAACCAATTGCCTTCTTATGTTGCTCCAGCAATTAGATTAATTTATATTCATCATCTAGCGATAAGTTTACTGCAACAATGATTGGCAGTGTTTCCTTTTCTCCAATATACACATACTTCAAATGCGATGGTAGTGGTTGCAATTCCAGTTATGGTTGTTCCTCAATAGATGGCTCATTGGTTTAGATTTTTTGTCATTCAAATGAAGAATATCAATTTTTTTTTTTTTAATAATTTGAAATCTCACATACCTCAGTATTTGTTAGATTAGCCAAACAATCACACATTCTTCCCCAAAGGATTCATCATCCCTAAACTACTGAATATGGTGCTCCCACAAAGCAATCAATAACTAATGAAATTAGAAAATTGATCTCTTGTGGACGATACTCGGTCTCTTAAGTCGTTTATTACTACAATTGACCTATGCACTTGCGATAACGCATTGTTTGGTGTGATCATAGATCGGGCCACTAGGATCGCATTTGGAACTTTGGAATTAAGGTGAGTAACTTCGCTCTTAGATAAGCCTTTGGGCCAGGTTAGACTGTTTTGTGATGTAGTTGTGTTGTGACATTGTTTATTGAAGCATGTATGTTCATCTTAAAAAGTGTAACGAGCATGTTAGAAAAGATGTATGATGTATGTATATATATTAGATGCCATGGGCATCACATAATTGTAGTTTGTAGTTTGGGACCTTTGCATGGATAGATTGTGTGTTCAAATCACATGTGACGATGACAACTATTTCCCATTATAGTGGGGTCCGTGTGGGTGGAAACTTGGCTACACTGAATAGGTACCTTTACCATCAATTGTAGTAGGGTTTCCTAGGAAGCCCACACATGTACTTCAAGAGAGAGGCTGAAGGATGGGATTAAGGTCGTTGTTACCTAGAGTTGAAAAGTATTTAAATGAAAGGAAGATGATCATACATGACGAGTGATGATAGTTTTATGTAAAGATAAAAAAAATAGTTCCTACATGATGTTGCATGAGTGTTTGTGTTTGCATGTTTGACCCTGGGGGTTGGGTCACTTACTGTGTATTGTTATACTCCTCATTTTCTTTATATTTTTTTAGGTAATGACAGAGGTGTACAAGGGAGTTCATGAGAGATGGTTGCAGGGTGGCTATGGTCATGCGTTTTAAGCTTCGACAGGTTTAATTGTCTTCATGTTCTCTTCAAGTCTTGATTAAACTTTTGGTGTTTTAAGTAATTTTAGACAATTTATTGTTTTTCTTGAATTTTCTTTAATGCTTGAAGTTTTTAACTTAGAATTCCATAAACTTTTTAAATTGGACTTGGAACTTCTTTTCAGTAGTTCATGAATAATGTTTTTATCTCTTCTAAGTCATTTATGAGTATTCATCTTTTAAAGCATGCATGCTAGTAACGACCTTAGGAAAATTTAGTATTATAAGTCAAGTTGTTATAGTTGGTATCAGAGCCCATGTGGGTTCTGTAGATCACTTACGTCGTAAGCCTTAGTGTGTCACCATTGCCTAAGCTATGCTAAAGTCTCCAAGTGGGAGTTTTGGCTATAGAGGGTGTCCTTTTTAAGGCACATGGTATTCAGAGATGGCGTCTCAGTAGACCCAACAAAGGTAGAGGCAGTGACCAACTAGTCGCATACAATGACTGTTAGTGAGGTTATGAAGTTTCTTGGGCTTGGCTAGTTATTACTGTTGCTTTGTATAGAACTTTTCCAGCATAGCCTCACCATTTTATTAAATTATTTATTTAATTAACTATGTATGGTTTAATTACATTTTGTGTGAATATCATGATTTCTTTTTGAATTTCATTATCTTTTCCTTTTATATTAGAAATTAAAGTGAGGTTTGAAAATTATGGATTTTAAGGGTTTAATTATGTTTAGGGCTTTCAAAAAGAAAAAATATATTATTAGATTTCCTCTTTCTTTAAAGGAGTTTTACAAAATAGGAAAAAAAAAGGGCATTTTTTCCTTTTAAAAGAGGAAGGGAAGAAACCCTATTTAAAGAAAATTTCCAAAAGAGAAAGACCCTGCTTTAAAGATAAATACCCTAGTTTTCCCTTTTCTCTTGTCCTTCTTCCTTTCTCCCACACACACGCTCTCTCTCCCTCATTGGCGGTGGCATTAGCCCCCCCTCTCATCCTCTTCTTATTGGCGGCGACAAGCTAGGCAGTAGACAAAGAGCACATGCGGTGATGGCGACAGTAGATGATGCATGATAGGGAGCGTTCTTTTTTCTCTTTTAAGCTGTAATGGTGGCCCTTGTAGCGGTGAGAGGAAGAGCTTATCATGATTTAGACTGGCACATGGTGGATAGCCTCTATTAGTAGAAGCGAAGGGGAGCGACAACGTTGTTCCTTGAGCGTTCGTGGAAAAGAGCTACAAATTGAGAAGGCGACAATGTGTGGGTCATCGAAGTCGTGTGGAGCAACGTATCTGACTGTAAGTGGCAACACAAGGCTACTAGTGGAAGGTAGAGGAAAATGGAGTATATGCAACGGGCTGTGCAAGTAGCGCGAGAAGAACCCTCGATGAAGCATGGTTACAGCGGCATCGATGGTTGGGGCGGTAATCGCTCGGTGGTCTCCTCTCTCTTAACCCTAACCCTAACGTCGTTTAAACTAAATATTAATTAGAATGCTGACTAAGTTGCATAATTGACTTTAAGTTTACCAAGGATCGCAGATTGGGCATCTAAGTGTTCTTAATTCTCTCTTAAGGTAAGTGGTCATGCTTACGAAATGGCCTTAGGGCTTAGGTTAGTTTTGTTTGTTGAATTGTGATGTTCTACAGCATGTATGATCTATTGTGCGATGGATGGATTATGACATGCTTGATTTATGATATGATGAGTATGACATGCTTGATCTGTTGTGAGGAGTTGATTAGTATGTCGGACCTATGCGTGAACCCTAGCGCATGACACATGTTTTAAACGAAGGTGACAACTATCTTCCAACCACTAGGGTTGATGTTAGGTGGAATCTAGCTATTCTTAATGTGTACCATCTACTGTCAATGAAAGTAGGAAACCCACAAAAATTGAGGGCTCACAGTCATACATAAATGTCAGGTGGCTTCATGATAGGATTAAGGTTGTTGTTCATCTAGCACAAAAAATGAAAAAATGTTTTAATTGACAATAATACGTCCCAAACGTTTACATCATGGTTATGCTTGATTGCATGTGCATGCATGTTTGACCCTGTAGGTTCGGTCACTTACTGGGTATTTGATAAAATACTTAACCTTTTCCTTAAAACCTTTTTCAAAGTAATGGCAATAAGGTGTGTTGCAGATGATAAGGGGTAGTTCTTGTGGGCCATGGTCACGAGATGTCTATTTCTGCATTTAAGTCTTGGATAGTTGTATTATTTTGAACTTAAAGTTTGTTAAGGTTATTATTTTGCTTCATCGATGTTTACATGTTTTTCCTTGGAATTCCTAATAAGGTTTAAACTCTCTTTGCTTTGTTAATACTTTAATTAATAAAGTTAATTTCCATCCAAGCTTGTTTTGATTTCACATTGTTTCAAGTATGCATGTAGGAACGGTCCTAGAATAAACTAAGTGTTTAAGTTGGGTTGTTACAATTAGTATTAGAGACCGGTTAGGATTTTGTTGACTGCTTACATTGTAAGCATTGGGAAGTTATCATGGCGATATAGTGACCACCTCGTCATTTCCAGGTACGCCATTTTGTAAGGAAGTAATTAATGATTTTCCAATAAGTTGAGCTTCATGTTTGTAATTACATGATGATGACTAAACATGTTGTAATTAATTGTATGATTATTGATGTTTATGATGAATGTGATTGCATGATTTTGAGTATAGTAGTGTTACATCACTTAAGTATAGTCAATAGAGTATGCTTCGACGAGGATGAAGGACTGGAAAGCGGGGTAGGCTCGCTGGAGCAGCCTCATAGTTAGAACCTCCAGTGGACCCGCCGATGTATTAGCATGATGACCCACCACCAGAACAACCAGGTAATTAGCTTGGAGAACAACCCCAATCTTCGGTAGCATTTGTGCTGCTAGAGATATTTCAGACGTTGGTGAACACAGTGGTCACAAACCATGTGGCTCAGTTAGTTCCAAAATGAGGAGGCATGTCTGCCCAGGCCAGAAATGTAGGAAACTTTAAGAAATATGACCTTCATATATTTTATGGCCTGTCCATAGACCGCACAAATGTGGAAACTTGGTTGTCATCAATTGAAACCAGTTTTCGCTATATGAATTGCCACGAAGACAAGAAGGTGTAATGCACAGTTTTCATGCTGAGGGAAGATGCACTGTTATGGTGGGAGTCTGTGAGAGGTCCATCGACATCAGTGAAGAACAGACCACATGGCTCTAAATCAAAAAGGCCTTCTTCATCTAGTATTATCCGACGATCATGCAGTTTAGGAAGCATGCATAGTTCTTTAACTTAAAGAAGGGCAATCGAATGGTGAAGGAATACGGTCGTGAGTTCACCAAGTAGTCATAGTTTGCCAAAAAGTTGGTTAATACAAAAGCCAAGACAGCGGAGTAGTTTATCATGGGTCTGAAGGGTGAGTTCCAAAGCTTTGTGGTAGCCCACTGAATAGCAGACTATGTCAGAACACCACAGATAGCTTCTCTGATTGACTCTCTATCAACTAGCGAATCGCAGATTCCTGCGGCAACAAGGACTACATCAGGGACTCCATTAGGGACTCTATTAGAGCAGAAGAGGAAGTTTAAGTAGGCATCGACGAACCCTTAGCAGCATCAGCAAAACATCAATAGGTCCAATCGGGCACTAAAATAGGCACAACAGTCAAATACGCAACAAGGCTCTCAGTAAGATAAACCATTGGGCTGGAGCTCTGTGGACGGAAGCACCAGGGGTGTTGCATGGCCAAAACTATAGTGTTTTTTCAGTGCAACAAGGAAGGGCACATAGTTGCATAGGAACACCACTAGTAGTTCGAGTCGAGCAGTGACCGTGAATCAAACAAACACCTAGCAAGGCAAGACTCCTAGTGATCGGATCAACAATTCTTGGTTAAACAAAGGTTAAATACCCAACATAATCAATAATCTAAATTATGCTTAGGTTTAAGCGATAATAGAGATAAGATTTAGGGAAGAGATGCTACTGGGAGCTCATTGCCCTAACACTATCGTTCACGAGTTGTTGCTGTTCTGTACGTGCTGCCCCCAAAACCCATCACGCGCACTGCTTTTCATCTCTGCCATTCACCAACAACCCTATGCTACTATCTACAATCGACTTCGTTGCTCTACGTGTCGACAAAGAACCTTGCTATCACTCGTGTGGCTCACACAGTGTCACCTATGGCGTAACTCGAAAGCTTTTTTCTGCCTTTTCTGCAGCAAATGATGTTGAAGATGTCCTTACTCCACTTCAATGTCGTAAGCTGCCACCAAGTTTCCTTGTTCGGCTCTCACACGAGTGAAAGAAACCCCACACACTACCTCCTCTCTTGCACCACTGTGGATCTGTTTAGTGCTGCCTAGCTGATTATAACCCCCCATGCAAAAAAGAGAATAATGTGCACGCCAATGTTGTCTCACTATCCAGTTTAGGAAGCAAGCATAGTTCTTCAACCTGAAGAAGGGCAACCGAATGGTAGAGGAATACGGTCGTGAGTTCACCAAGAAGTCACAGTTTGCACAAAAGTTGGTGAATATAGAAGCCAAGACACCGGAGCAGTTTATCATGGGTCTGAAGGACGAGATCCAAACCTTTGTGGCATCCCACTCAATAGCAGATTATGTTGCAGCGCCACGAATAACTTCTCTGACTGACTCTCTATTAAGTAGCGAATCGTAGACTCTTGCGGCAATAGGGACTACATCAGGGACTTTATTAGAGTAGAAGAGGAAGTTTAACTAGGCATCATCAAACCCTCAGTAGCATTAGCAAAACATCAATAGGTCAAATCAGGCACTAAAATAGGCACAACAGTCAAATAGGCAATAAGGCTCTCACTAATATAAACTATTGTTCCGGAGCTCTGTGGATAGAAAGTTTTTTGCCACCTTTTTTTGCTACAAATGACACTGGGCACGTCCTTCTCCACTTCAATGCCATGCATCGCCACCAAGTTGCCTGGTTCAACTCTCACACATGTGAAGAAACCCCACACATTGCCTCCTCCCTTGCACCACCATGGATCTGTTTAGTGCTGCCTAGCTGATGATAACCCTCCATGCAAAAAAGAGGATAATGTGCACCCCAATGTCCTCTCGCTATGCAGAGAGATGTTTTTCTATGCCTTACCATCATCAGAGAGTGAAGGTATGGGTTCTTGGGTTGTCCGAGACAGGAAAAAATGGAGGAAGATGAAATGTATGGATGCGAAGGAGAAAGAGAAGAGTCTGGGTTTTATTGGTTTCCTTTGAAAACAATTTTGGAGGCTAGGGTTCCTTCCTTAGCCTTAT
This sequence comes from Telfairia occidentalis, assembly GCA_026257165.2. Lineage (NCBI taxonomy): Eukaryota > Viridiplantae > Streptophyta > Magnoliopsida > Cucurbitales > Cucurbitaceae > Telfairia > Telfairia occidentalis. The sequence goes on along the minus strand of JAOANK020813141.1, from coordinate 2,056 downwards.
AAAGGGTGCACTTTACCGTAACCTTAATTCCCTTCTTCACTTATTTACAAAAATTCCCTTAACACAATTATTTCCCCCTTTTTTTTTTCTTAACAACCAAAATGACTCCTTTATCCTTTACTTAGAAAAAATAAATAAAATATAATTCGATCACAATCAAGTCAACAAACAAGAAATCCATACTTTCACAGTCCAATAATAAATCACAATTAACAACAAATATTGACAAAATAAAATATGGAACGTTACATCTTACCCACCTTAAAAACTTTCATTCTCGAAAGTTTCTATTCCTGAAACAACTCTGGGAGTTGGTTTTCATTTCTTCTTTTCATTCTCAAGGTGCCTTTTCTAGATGGTGGTTTCTTCAGAGGACCTTTACTAGAGCAATCTCACGGTTTCAAAGGGCCTTTACTTATCTGGCAAGAACTTAAGCTTCTCTTCATAGCTCAAACTCTCACTTACATGTAGAGGCTCATAATCTATAACAAGAGACGGATCCACTATGTACTTACACATTATGAAGACATGAAAGACACAATGGACTACCGAAAGGGAAGGTAGTAAGGCCAAGCGACATGCTACAGTGTTGATTTGCTCCAAAACCTCAAATGGCCCAATGAAATGCGAGCTAGGCTTTCATTTTCATCTAAACCTTAGGGCTCCCTTAGTAAGGGCTACTCATAGAAACACATGTTCTCCTACTACAAATTTCAGGTCTCTCTGCCTCATGTCTGAATAACTCTTCTGCTTGCTTTGTCTACATCTTGTCCTGATGCTCACTATGACCTCCTTCATAATCTAAACTAGCTAAGGCTCTAACAGTTTATGTTCGCCCGCTTCATCTCAACACACTAGCAAACTACACTTCTTTTTGTATAGTGCCTCGAATGGTGACATACCTATGGTCGCCTGGTAACTAGCATTGTATGCGAATTCCATCAAATTTAAATTTGAGTCCCAACTTCATGTAAAATCCAACACACAAGCCCACAATATATCCTCTAAAGTTTGATTCAAACTTTCCATCTGACCAACTGTCTATGGGTAGAAGGTAGTATTGAAATTCATCGTGTGCTCATAGCCTTCTACAAGCTCTACTAGAAGGTGGAGGTGAAATGAGGATCTCTATCGAAGACAATAGAGATGGGCACATCGTGAAACATGACTATCTCCTTCATATATAATTACGCCCTCAGCTCCACAGAATAAGTGGACTTCCTAAAGAGGAAGTGTGCTGACTTAGTGAGTCTATCAATTAAAGCACATATCATTGTGTAGCCCTCGTGGTCATAGGCAACCCTATAACAAAATCAATGGAAATGTGCTACCACTTATATTCTGGTATGCTCAAGGGTTATAACAATTCTGCTAGCTCTTGTCTTGGCATCTTCACTTATTGACAAATCAAACATTTACTCACAAACTCTACCACCTTCTTTCTTCATGTTTGATCACCAGTAGATCTGTTGCATGTCTTGATACATCTTAGTATTACTTGGGTGTATTCAGAACGACGAGCTGTGTGCTTCCGTAAATAACTCGTTCTTAAGACCAACATTCTAAGGCACGCATAAACATCCCTGAAACTGCACCCCAAAATCCAAAGACACTGAGAACTCCTTCTCCATCCTTGACTGCAATTGCCCAAACTTTTAACTAAGCCTTGGTCCTCCTTTTGTGCATCAATGATCTTCTGCCTCAAGCTGGAGCTAATCGTCCATTGAGCTAACTGCGTTGTAACTTCACCAACTGTCACTACTATCTCTGCTCCTCTAGGTTTTTGCATATCTAAGTTTGGATAGTGACCAATACTGAGGTATGTGCTATTTTTCTCCTAAGAGCATTAGCCACTACATTAATCTTATCTAGATGGTACAAAATTTTGCAGTTCTAGCCTTTACCAAGTCTAGCCATGATCACAGAATCACTGCAATACCACACATGTACGGGTCAAGTTGTAATATAAAACAACCCTAAGGCCGAGTATTGTCCTGCGGGAATCGGGTTATAAACTTTCTTAGTTTCCAATTAATTATTCCACTTTTATCTAGGG
>JAOANK020812708.1:0-10629 GCA_026257165.2 Telfairia occidentalis | reverse complement strand
CATGTCTCCACATGAACGATTTAGGATCACATCGTTTGTATCATATACAAAGCGGGCCGCGTTTCATAGTGTCCCCAAGAAAAGGTACCTAGCCTAATCCGTATACTATGGACCGTTTTGGCTATTTACTTAAACTTGATCCAGTTTTATGTCGCCACATAAAGTCTAAGTATTCATGTTATAGCCATGGGTTCTTAGTTTATTGGATTTATAGAGTCATAAATGATTCAATAACAACTTTACTGAATAACTTAAATAACAACTTTATTGAAAATAGAATATGTTTACAAGTCATTCGAGTTTTAGGACATACACACCCAACAATGTGATCTAGTGGAGGGACCTAATGGACCTATAGATCATGAGCTCCAACGATCCTAGATTAACCGGTCAAACTCTTTGACCTAGCTAACCAACATTTGTTAACTAACAGGTCACTCCACTAAAGCCCGTAGCTGCACTCTCCTCACTACAGATATATTTTTGTCCATTTGATATAACCATGATCAGTAAGTCGACCCTTCACAGGTTGTTCGTAATCTCAGCTGGGTCAAATTATCGTTTTACCCCTGAGTTACCTCTAGTTCCTTAAGTACCACTAACCCTCTAATGAACAACTGGTTTGTGGTCCAACCACCAAGCCGAACTCCCTCTCAGGTCAATGAGAGGGTGGAGCCTCTTGTCCAAGACCTGGATTAGCACTTAAGGAACAACTTGTCTACTATTCCACAAGTCGAATAGGAGTGAATTTCATCTTGCAGGACTATATCCCCAGCTATCTACTCGGTCTTACCCCTGAAATGAGAGGCATATTGAGCAGGCGCTGTTAGGCCTCTCTCACCGATGCAGATCAAAGGATAATCCTGAATAAACAGGAGTTCATAGTTAGCTCAGGATTAAGATCGAGTTACCTAGGTCATCAGATTGAAATTAGGTCGTGTTTTCAGTAAACGGTGTTATAAAGAAACAATGACTATTTCGCGGTCCGATCTTATTCAAACTCATTGCATAGAATGCCCCCACTCACATGTCTCTACATGAACGATTCATGATCACATCATTTGTATCATATACAAAGCGGGCTGCATTCCATAATGTTCCCAAGATAAGGTACCCAGCCCAATCCGTATACTATATACCATTTTGGCTATTTACTTAAACCTGATCTACTTTTATGACTCCACATAAAGTTTAAGTACTCATAGTATAGCCATGGGTTCATAGTTAATTGGATTTATAGAGTTATACTTAATTCAATAAGAACTTTACTGAATAACTTCAATAACTACTTTATTGATAGTCGAATATGTTTACATGCCAATGAGTTTTAGGACAAAAAAATCCAACACCTACTTGGTTCGAGACTTCTACTCTAACATCACATCTGAAGGCCAATCATCTATGCTTGTGCGAGGTAAAAAGGTCAAATTCTCTTCAACTGTGATTAACTCATTTTATGGTTTCACTCCCTTAGAAAATTCAGTAGGAAATTGATTGTGTTGTGTCCCAACCGTAGAAGAAATGGAGGAAGCATTGGTGACGGTTGGTAATGAAACGGCAGAATGACAAGTTTTGAAGTTAGGCATTTATTCCCTTATCCCATTCATGCTGTCCCCTCAAGCTGGATTTTCACTATATTTCATCAAGAACCGAATCCTACCCAAAAAACATAACTCCTCTATTTTAAAAGAGAGCATAATGCTGGTGTACGTTATTCTGCGCGGAATAGAAGTCAATATTAAGCAACTCATTGAAGTGTACATCCATAATTGCACCAAGAAGCGAGCAGGTAAACTTTTCTTCTCTAGGCTAATTTCTGAGTTAGGCTTGAGAGTAGATGTCCCGCTCGAGGATACAGATGATACCCTATCTGAGAAAGTTGATATTAACTGGCAAACAATCATCTATATCTAGAGATGCTCATGCTCTTGCAAAAAAGAAAACAACACCAGCTAGCAATTATACCACATCGTTTGCCATAGTAGCTGTATCTACCTTGCTGGCGCCTTTGGTTGCCAAAATCAACAAGCTTGCCAAACATAAAAAACGCTTGGCCAAATATATAAGACAACGCGATCGATTGTGGCACAACACCTTCAGATTCAAAAACGCTCGTCTGCCGCCTTTCCCTGCTTTCAAATCCCATTCGAAACAACCAGACGATGATGCCACCTCTCCAGACGAATGTTAAGGGAAGATCCTACACCTATATCTTCTAATTGCTTCGCTTTAACCCTGCTATCTTCCCGTTTCTATTTTTGAAGTTTCGTACTATTGTCTTTATTTTTGGGATGCCGCCGCTTGGTATCAGCATCATGCTTGTAGTACTTGTTCTTTCCTAAAATGAAATATATGTTTTGCATGTCTGTCTTGCATATCTGCTCTATGATTCTGTCTGTTATTTTTTTTGAAAAAAAAGGTTGTCTATTTGCCTATGTCATAATTGTCCAACTTTGTCTGCCTCAGTTAGGTTTTGTGTGTTCTAGGGTCAGTTCGATGATGTTCACCCCTCTCTGCTTCCCTAAAAGTGCCCCATGCCTATTCGCTTTCTACAACTTATAGTTGGCTAGCATTCTTTAGGTGTGCCCAACTAACCAAAGCTGTACAACTTTCATTGTTTTTCTTTGAAAGGAGCCTTAGCCAACAAAACCTCACTCGCAATTTTCTACAGTCATGTGTAATTTCTCAACCTATCTCCAATGTTCTATATACCCTTTACTCTAGCTACTCCTCTTAGTTAACAATGAGGACATTGTCAAATTCAAGCTTCGGGGTAGTGTGCTTATTTAGAAGTATGAGTAATGTGCCTTCTGTAATCATTTTGTAAAGCAAGTGAGCTTCCTTTGTTTTGATAAAAAAAAAATAAAAAAAGAAAAAGAGAAAAAAAACAAAAAAAATAGAGGAAAGGAGAATGGTTTTGTGTATTGCTCGTAGTTGGATATCCAGTGCCTAGGAAGCATGGATAAGCCAGAACGAAGGTGATACACCCAACTCTTCTTAATCGGTTGCTCGTAGTTGGATATTCAACGCCTAGGAAGTGGGGATAAACCAAAACGAAGGCGAAAAATTACCCTTTTATCTATGCAAAAACAAAAAGAAAGAAAGAAAGGGGAGTTCACTCAATGCTGTAGTATTTGTAGCACAAACCAGTCTTCAACCTTAAATGTAGAAGTCATGAGTTTTTGCAAGTGAGTGATAGAATATTATGGGAGGAGATGGAAGCCGAAGCCTCAAGATGGGAAAAACAAAGAAACAGGTGCAACTTAGGATCTAGTTAGGAGTCTTAAAGAAGGTCAGTTAAATGTAAGTCACTCAGGTGAAGTGGGGCAGTGAGGAAGTAGTGAGAACTGAGAAAACCACCTTTGAACGTTCACAAGACTTATAAACTGAGGCTGCATAGCTAGGAACTTCTGTGTAACTGCGTTTTGTTTTGCTTGAGGACAAGCAAATATTCAAGCTTGGGGGTGTGTTAACTCTCTAAAAAAGAGTTATAATACATCTAATATGGAACATTTGACTGTGGTTAAGGTGCTATAAAATGAGAATAACTTGTTGATACATTGAGATTAATATGTTTGCATGCTTTATATTAGTATGTCATACTAATCCAAATGTTATATTTATACACGATTGAATAAGGAGTGAAAACATAACAAGCAGTAGGTTCGAGTAAGAGAAAAATATGCAGAATGACCTGGTAGCATCTGGCGCATGGAGTGCTGCAGCAGAACGACAAGCAGAATATTCCCAGATTCTAGTACTATACGAACACTTTTTTGTTGGGACGCATGTGACATCCTAGAAAGGCGCAATTTGTGGTATTCTCACACTCGTAAACTCAGGAGGGAACAATGGAAATTTCTTAGCTTTGTGCTATTTTAGGGCAAAGGAGGGCATAAAATTAGAGGAGAGGGGAGGGTCGAAGAAGGAATGAGAAAAAGAAGGAAGAAATTCCTCTCGAGCTTCTACTATCGTATGCGCCTCAACATCTCTAATTTTTGTCTTTCATTCATTTTATTTCTGTTAATGTTCCATTTGTGTGTTGTTTAACCTTTCGTTTAGCTGTAGTTGTATTTTTTGTATTTAGACAATCTTGATAAATAGCATTTTCATCGTATTAATATGAGTTGTAGCTAACTTCTTCGTTGGTAGTTGATGGTGAGTGAGTTAAGCTAAAACTTTGCTGTAGCTAAATCTTGAAAATCAGAAGTGTCTTACTCTTGTTCTTTTCTTCTTGACTTGTTGCAGTCGTGAACTCCCCAGTTTGCCGCCTGTAATTCTTGCTAGCTAGTGTCCTTGCTGACAGGTAAGGTGGTAGTAGAAACCAGTTGAAAACATACAGCAGATATGATAGAAACTCAGACCATAGACTCATTAGACATAATAAAGAAGTTGTAAGACTAAAAAGGTAACGTAAAGAAACACTGAATCTGACGTTAGACATAAATCAGATTCTCATTTTAGTATATTATGCTCAACAGAGTGAGTATACAGAATAAGTCTGTCTACAAAGTAAAATATCTCACTCCTAGAAAATGCTGCAGCATTGTGTTGCTTAGCTAAATACCATCAACTACCCCTTTTTGCAATTGTTCGTACCCTCTTAGTAGATTGAGAAGTGTCGATTTCTTTTTATACCAAAATCAACTGAAATGATTATCTTCCCCTCTCTTTCTCATATTCAACACATCGCGTAAGCTAGCTTATTAACTAGTAAGCTTTGGGTAAGTGAGAATCCTTGATAAAAACAGTCCTTGTGGATCGATATCCTGGAATACTTCCAGTATTACTCGTACAATTGCTTATACTTGAGTATTCTTTGTCTTCATTCTCTATACCATTTTGTATTGCTGAAGCATACTTATCGCATTTCTATGAAGACAACATGAGGTTACCTTGCTAGAGGTCAATTAAGTCCCTTCTAGTGGCTAAGAATGGTCTTCCTAGGATCATGGGCATCTCTGAGTCTTCTTCCAGTCTAACACTATGAAATCTACAGGAAAAATGAACTTGTCAACTTTAACTAACACATTCTCGATTATACCTTTCGGGAATATCACTGATCAATCAACTAACTGAAGTTAGATGGTAGTCCACTTTATGTGCCCCAAGTTCAATTTCCTAAAAATGGACAGAGGCATGAGATTAATACATGCACCAAGATCACATATAGAACGATTAATCTCTAAGCTACTAATGGTACAAGGGATAGTAAAACTCCTTGGGTTTTTTAGTTTCTTGGGTAGCTTATTCTACAGTATGACACTGCACTACTCTGTTAGGTCAACCTTCTCAAACTGTCCAAATCTATTCTTCTTAGACAACACTTCCTTCATGAACTTTATGTAGTTCGACATTTGCTCCAAGGCATCTGCAAAAGGAATTTTAATACGCAAATGCTTAAAAATGTCGAAGAATTTAGAGAATTGGTCATCGATATCATTTTTAATAAAGCGCTAAGGGTAAGGGACTCTACTCAAATCAAGAGTTGGGGAATCAAAATACTTCCTTGTACTCGATGATTGCACTATGTCATTCTTTTCCTCAGCCACCTTCTATTAAGTCTTCTTCTCTTTCTCTTTCTTCTCAACATCCTTTTCCTCAAGTTTTTCCTCGAGCTCATCTTTCTCAGGCGTATGATTTTCATTTTCAGCTAAGGTCCTGCAACATCTCAACATAATAGCATTACACTATTCCTTAGGATTAGCTTTAGTGGTACTAGGGAACTTACCTTTCTGCATCGTGCTAAGCGAAGTCGCTACGTATCCAACTTGGACCTCTAGATTCTTTATGGCATTCTCTTAGCTGTCCAACCTACTTTCCAGGCTTGTTGTTCGGTTACAAACCTCCTTAATGAATGTTCACAGCATCTCTTTCAAGGATGGGTCATCGGATTGCTGCTGGGATGATGACATATTACAAGGAGGTCCCTGCAACACATTCTTATTGTTAGCATATGAAAAATTATCATAGCTGTGCATATCTGGGTGGTAGTGATTCGCCATTGGGTTTTGCTGGCGCCAAAACTAATTCTGCAGGGCTTCTCAAAATCTGTAGCCCTTGTTGACACAGTTGGTTTGCTCCAACTGAGGCTCCTCCCAAGTAGGATAAGATTGATAGGCTGCCATGGAGGCAATGAACTGAGGTTTTCCCTGCATAGTCAGATTTTGCAAGGCATTAGTCAGTGAAGTTATTTGTGCTCTAAGGGCACTTACCTCATCGATCGCATGTAAACACGGGACTCAATCAGTTGTCCTCTAAGTGGACCTCTCAGATGGCTAATTGTAGCTGGTGCTTGCCATGTCCTCCAATAAAGCTTGGGCCACCTGAGGTGTCTTTTGAAATGATCAATCCTCCTGCAATTGCGTCTACAATGGACTTAGTAACACTAGCTAACCCATTATAGAAATATTGTACTAGAAGCCAATCTATGTAGCCGTGTTGTGGGCATTTTCGCAAAAATTCCTTAAATCTTTCCCATGCCTCGTAGAGTTGCTCATCGTCAACTTGAACAAAATTGTTGATATCATTCCTCAATTCCTGGGTCTTTCGCTGGTGGGAAGAATTTGTTCAGAAAAGCTTGGGCGAGCTCGTCCCATGTCGAGATGCTGTCAGGTGGTAGGGATTCCAACCAATCCTTCGCCTTGTCCTGCAAAGAGAAAGGAAATAAACGTAAGCAAATGGAATCATTTGCCATCCCATTCAACTTTATTATACCACAAATCTCAAGAAATGAACGAATATATTTATGCGGGTCCTCCATAATTGAACCCCTAAAAGTGCAATCCCAAGCCATTTGAATAAGGCCCAACTTTAATTCAAAATTCATGGCATTGATTGGTGTATGTACGATCCCCGACTGAGTATTAGGGATCGTGTGCTGGAAAGAATCCCGGATAGCTCGTGGGTCAAGTTCTTGCTCGACCATCTGATTGAGTACTGCTCTCTGTTCTCTTAGATTTCTCCTGCAAGTTTTTTCAATTTCTGGATCAAGAATAACATGGTCAATTTCTCGAGTACGTGGCATACACCAAAATAATACAAAACAGGAATAAAAAAATAAGCGTACTTATACACCCTAAATTAAGACCTACTCAAATGCCTCGATAATAAGAAAATTGAAAATGCACTGATTCCCCGGCAAAAGTGCCAAAAACCTTATCGCACCCAAGAGTGCGTTACCGCAAGTGAACGAGTCAATCGTGGTCATAACGTCCCAAGAGACCGAGTATCATCCTTAGGGAATCCTGTTCTTTAACTTTCCTAGTTATCGAATAGTTCTTTTGATTTTATCTAGGGGTCCTAACTTCATGCAACAATTTCTAAAATTAAAGAAAGCAATAAAAGATGCATGGTAATGGTGAATAAATCAAGGGAAAAAGAGGTTCTAGGGTGTTGGCTTGGTGAATGAAATACTTAGACAATTAATTAACTCATGGGATGCAAATTATTACAGTTTTTTTAAGTCTAAGGTCAATTGACTTGGGTTTTCCCCTCTCGAGGTCCACCAACTCTCACAATTAACTCCCTATTCGATCTCTCACAACAAGAATTTAAAAGCGACATGTAGGAAACCTATCTCAGACCTCATAAATTCTCCTATCGCTCTCGTTCAAAGAAAAACTCATGTCTAATTTCCTTGGTCTAATTTTACTACCCTCTCTATCGAGCAAGATAATAAAAACAAGAAACAAACATCCAAGGGCCAGCTGAATGCAGTGAAATTAATGCTGGAAATTAAAAGAAAGCAATAATAAATTTCATTCCCGCAAGAAAATCAATAAATTCTAAGTATTCATTACACCAACACCCTAAAACCTAAGTATTTAGCTACTGAAATACATCATAAAACAACGCAAAAAAATCAGTAAAGTAGTGCATAAATAGAGAGACAGAAAGAAGAGGGCACTTATTGATGAAATCCACGTTGTTTCCATTGTAAACATGCTTCCCGAGGCATGGAAACCCGATCCCAAGCACTTCAAAGCCTCCCAAAATCTCCAAAACTGTAGCCCACCGACTTTTCCCTCAAAATCTCTTGAAAATCGGATAAAAAATCAAGTTTTCGGCCCTAATTGCAAAAGCATGCTTAAATACTGATCTGCCGATAACGTTGAGATGCTATAAGATAGCTTCTCGACATTGGTTCAAATACAATTACCCAAAACGCGAGTTTTTGGCGCGCAGTTAAAATCCAGGAGCGTCGAGATGCTGTGGGTAGTGTCTCGATGCTACCCATGTGCGGTAGGTGCAAGGGCGCGTGCGGGTGTTAGGCATGGGACGCGCACGCCGTGGGCGGCTGAGGTGTGCGCTTGTGCACGCTGGGTTGGGCGGCTGCGCTGCTTGTTCAACAACGTCGAGATATCGTTGAGCAGCGTCGAGACGCTAATCATCCCAAGGGGCATTTTTTGACAGAAATGACGTTGAGACGTCCAATGCTGGCGTCTCAATGGTGCTTCTTGGGTTTGCACTAATTTGGGCCCCCTTTTCTTCATCCCTTGGCAGGTTTTGCTCATCTTGGGCTCGTGTTTCAACCCGAACCGACTTGGATCCAAACTTTCACCTCTTATTGCTCGGTTCCTACAAATTCAACAATAAAGGCATCAAAATACACATGAAATCTCACAAAACCTCTGTAATTTGGCACTAAAATAGCACTTTTTATAGAGTTATCAGTATGAGAGCTATTTTTTCTTATGGTTGAATCAATTACAGAAGTATATATAGAGATTTTTTCGTTTTTTAAAATTCATTCACCACCATTTTAGACAATTTAGGTAAAATTTTGAAAAGATGTGAAGAAACTAACTTGGTCTTAAATTAGGAAAAGTGCCACTTCATGGTGAACAGAGGCATTGTTCTAAGCCACAAGATTTCAGAAAAAGGAATAGAAGTGGATAGAGCCAAAAATGAGATCATTGTGAAGATGAAACCACCAATTTCTGTTAAGGGGATTAAAGTTTCCTTGGCCATCACTACAACACATATTACTTTCATAGCATATAATTATAGCATTAAGGATAAATTAGCTATTAAAACTTAAGGCATGGGAGTATGAAAAAAAAGCAGTGAACAAAAAAATTGAAAATCTCTTACTTGCATTACAAACGAAAACCTCTCACCTCATTTCCCTCGCAAACCCTCAATATTTCTCTCTTGCACAGCTCTTAATCTCTCGCTTTCCTTCAAACCTCGATCAACGCATTTTCTCTAGTGCTTTAATGTTACTCTCACCGATTCTTCAACCCTTCAATTTGATCTCCCTCTCATCTATTCTTCAACTCTTCAATTTGATCTCCCTCTCGCACATCATTTTCTCCTAAATCGTCGACTTCATAAACACTCTTCGCCCAAATATGTCTTATCTACCCAAACCACTACTCGCAAGTTGGTGCCACTTCTTCCACAGCCCCTTCCAATCACTAGTCTCTCTCTCTCTCTATGTGTGTGTGTGTGTGTGTGTGGATTATAACCTGCAATCTTATGATATTTGAAATGAGTGGTTGAAGTATCAAGTGTAGCCTCTGCAAGGGCCTTATTTTGTTTTTGTTTGAAGGTAATCGAATCTTTGGCGACTTTCAGATGTTCAACTCGTTTTTTCATTGTACAAATTGTGAAATTTCTTAGATTGGTTTCATGCTGAACTAGTTAAAAGTAGGGTAAAGTTGACTAAGAAAATCAGCTTTTTTCTACCGTAGTTTTAGAACAACAAAGTGGCTCAAGAGTTAGCAAGGGTTGCTTCCAAAACAGAGAATGGGTGGATCTGGTTATGACTGATGCTTGAATACGGTGATTGTCATAAATGATGTAAGTGTTGGGTGTGTATGTCTTAAAACTCGAATGACTTATAGACATATTCTATTTTCAATAAAGTTGTTATTGAATCTTTCATAACTCTATAAATCCAATAAACTAAGAACCCGTGGCTATCACACAAATACTTAGACTTTATGTGGAGACATAAAAGTGAATAAAGTTTAAGTAAATAGCTAAAACGATCCGTAGTATATGGATTAGGTTGGGTACCTTCTCCTGGGGACACTATAGAATGCGGCCCGCTTTGTATATGATACAAACGATGTGATCCTAAATCGTTCATGTGGAGATATGTGAGTCGGGGCATTCTATGCAATGAGTTTGCATAAGACTGGACCACAAAATAGTCATTGTTTCAGTATAACGCCAAACACTGAAAACACTGACTCATTTCAACCTGATGACCTAGGTAACTTGTTCTCAATCCTGAGCTAACTATGACCTCCTGTTTATTCAGGATTATCCTTTGATCTGCATGGGTGAGAGAGGTTCAACAATGCCTACTCAATATGCCTCCTATTTTAGGTGTAAAATCGGGTAGATAGCTGGGGACATAGTTATGCAAGACAGAATTCACTCCTACCCGACTTTAGGGATAGTAGAGAGGTTGTTCCCTTAAGGGCTGATTTCAGGTCTTGAACAAGAGGCCCCACCCTCCCACTGGCCTGAGAGGAAGTTCGATTTGGAGGTTAGACCTCAAACCAAGTTGTTCTTAGAGGGATCAGTGATACTTAAGGAAAAAGAGGTAACTCAGGGGTATGACGGTGTTTGACCCAGCTGAAGTTACGAACGACCTGTGAAGGATTGACTTAC
>JAOANK020812491.1:0-10629 GCA_026257165.2 Telfairia occidentalis | reverse complement strand
TATAAAGCAATATAATGAAAGCCACGGCTTTATAGCATGCAACACTGGTAGGAAGGTTTGACAACTCGTCGCTCCCCTCTATAGTATATTATTGAGAATTTTGAGAATGACAGGTATAAACATGCAAAGTGGCCAGGAGTCACTTGCCACACAAAATACAAGGAAAAGGGAATAACATGCCAAGTTAAATGACATATAAAACTAGGGTGAGACAATTGTCATGGGCATGCAGCCATGGGCGACATGCCTTGGACAAGCATGACCATGACACTGCGCACGCAGTGGGCTGCCAGGTTGCTGATTTTGGCAGCGTCGCGACGCTGATGAACTCCAGACCCAAAATTTCTAGATTTTTGGCGTTGAGACGCCCGAGGATAGCTTCTCAATGCTGCCTCTCGGGTCTGCACTCTTTTGGGCCCCATTTCTTCGTTACTTAGCCGATTTAGCTCATTTTAGGCCCATTTTTCAACCCGATTCAACCCAGATCTTTATTTTCGCCTCAAAATGCTCGGTTCCTACAAAATAAACATTAATTGCATTAAAGTACACTTAAAAGCACACAAAACCTCAATTATGTAGGCACTAAAATAGCAATTTTTAGACTGCTATCACATTCTTCTTATTGAACAAAAATTTTAAAGTAGCATGATCAGTCTGAACAATGAATTTTGATCCTAGTAGATTGGGCCTAAACTTATCAAAAGCAAAAACCACAGCTAGCCTCTCTTTTTCAATAGTAGTATAATTTTGTTGAGCACTATCAACAGTTATACTAACATAATATATAGCCCTAAACAACTTATCACGTCTTTGTCTTAGAAAAGCACCTAAAATAGAATCACTAGCGTCACACATCATTTCAAATGGCTCATTCCAATCAGGCACAATAATAATAGTAGCATATATCAATCTCTCTTTCAAAGTATGAAAAGCAGTTGACATGCATCGTCAAACAAAAATATGAAATTTTTCTCTATTAAATTTAAAGGGGGTTTCGTGATTTTGGAAAACTTCTTTATGACGATAGACCCTCACATGCCCAAGAAAAGTACGAACTAACATCACATTCCCAGAAGGTCGTGACGATTCGATCATAAATATCTTGGCTCAATCGACTTCCAAACCTTTCGTTGATACTTTGTGCCCTATGACAATTCCTTCTTTGACCATAAACTGGCATTTCTCCCAATTTAGGACAAGGTCGGTGTCTTGGCACTACTACAAAACACGAGAGAGGTTAGCTAAACAAATCTCAAAAGTAGAGCTAAATATTGAGAAGTCGTCCATGAAGATCTCCATGATGTGCTCAATAAAGTCATGAAAGATTCTATCATGCCTGATGAAAAGTTGTCGGTGCATTACATAGTCCAAAGGGCATCCTCCTAAAGGCTTATGTCCCATAGGTACACATGAATGTGGTCCTCTCTTGGTCCTTCGGAGCGATGAAAATCTTATTATAACCTAAAAACCATCAAGGAAACAGTAATAGGGATATCCAGCGAGTCTATCAACCATTCGATTGATAAAAGGAAGTGGAAAATGATCTTTTCTAGTAGCCTTATACAACTTCCTATAATCAATATACACACGCCACCCTATCACAGCTCTAGTGGGTATACATTCATCATGCTCATTCTTAAGTACAATCATCCTCCCTTTCTTAGGCACTACTTGAACAGGACTTACCCATGAACTATCAGAAATAGGGTAGATAACACCCGCATTTAACAACTTAAGCACCTCAGCCTTAACTACTTTCATGACAAAGCTTAACCTCCTTCGATGCTCAATAGATGGCCTATATGAATCCTCCATAACAATTTTATTTAGGACTATGGAAGGACTTATACCTTGAGATCACTAATCGGCCATACCTTTGTCAAATCATTAGAAATAATTATAGGAAAAGTAGAGGATTCGCCTAGATATACATATCGAAGGTGATCAGGCAATAGCTTCATGTCAACAACAAGAAGTTTCTCAAACTCACAAGCATGAATATGTTCTAAATGTAAACGCTCATGCTCATGCTCAACAGGGCAAACAAACAATGCATCGAAAGATTCATGCACATAATCAATATCCAACATGTCCATATCATCACAATCAATGTTCAATATGCTTTTCTCATCCATATCAGCAGAAGACATCACCACAGATCTCAGTTAAGCAATAACAGAATCTGCAAGATCTATCCTGCTACAAGTGCGTACCTTGTCTAGGTATTGCATAGATCGATAGATATTGAAGATTACTTCTTCCTCATCCACCCTTAGGGTGAGTTTACCTTGCCAAACATCGATGAAGGCCCTCCTCGTGGCTAGTAATGGTTGTCCTAGAATAATGGTCACCTCAATGTCTTCCTCTATGTCCAAAACAATGAAATATGCATGGAAAATAAACTTGTCTTGCCAGCACATCTTCTATAATACATTTAAGAAAAGTTAGAGAACGATCTGCAAGCTGCAGAGAGATGGTGGTAATTTGTATCGCACCCAAGGTTAATTTTCTGAAAAAGAAAGAGGCATAAGGTTAACTGAAGTTCCTAAATCACATAATACACGTATAACAAAAATATTATCAATAGTACAAGCGATAGTAAAACTCCCTGGGTTCTTGAGTTTCTCAGGTAACTTCTTCTAGAAGATTGCATTGCACTCCTCTGAAAAACTGACCTTCTGAAACTGCCCAAACCTTTTCTTCTTGGATAAAACATCCTTCATGAATATGACATAGTTTGGCATTTATTCTAACTCATCTGCAAATAGGATGTTAATATGCAACATTTTAAATATATCCAAGAACTTAGTAAATTAGGCATCATCTTTCTTTTTCTGAAATCACTGATGGTAGGGAATATGATTAGGAATAACCGGGAGAGGGTTAGAACACTTCCCTGAACTGGTGGGCACTCCCTCAGATTTCTCCTCAACTTTCTTTCCTACTTCTCCTTTCAGTTCATTCTGATTCTCCCCCTTTTCATTTTCATCCTCCTTTTTAGTTGGGGCAACCTCAACTCTTTGTTCCAGTTCGACCAATAACTTACCACTTCACAAGGTGATTGCCTTACAATGCTCCTTATGGCTCACCTTCGTATTACTAGAAAGCTTACCCTTCTGCATCATGTTCAGTGTGGTGGCAATCTAGCCTACTTGTAGCTCCAAGTTCTTCAACGCCTTTTCTTGACTCTCAACCTTATTTTTCTAGACAATTGTTCTGTTTCGGGACTTCGCTATGAAGGTTCCCAATACCTCCTTAAGAGATGGACGTTAGACTGGTACTAGGGAGATGAAGTGGTAAATCTTGGGGATTCATGTAAAACATTCTTCGTATTAGCATACGGAAAGTTTTCATAGCTGTGCAAACATGGGTGGTAGTGAGTAGGCAACTAGGATTGTTGAGAGTGAAATTGATTCTACATGGGGGCTCGTTACTGATATCCAAAATTCTGATTCACATAATGGACTTGTTCCATCTTTTGCCCATGGTTCATCTGATAGCTGTTACAGGGATTAATCAAAGAAAATGAGGTTGAACAATGTTGATATATTTAGCAACCTAATTAAATGATCAATTTACTAAAGGAACACATTTTCTTTCCAAATTACCTAAGTCTACAATTTCATTAGTTCGGGTTTCTTCTCTCGAGGTCAACCACTCTTATTCATCTATCCTAACTCAATTTCTTGCAATTAGAACAAACGAAAGGCATACAAATTATTCATCAACAACCTCACACGTTCTCCTATCATTCTCGTGCATAAAAGAACCTATGTTCAACTTTCTTGGCCTAATTTATTACAGTCTCTCAAAACAATAAATGCATCAACCAAACAACTAATGTCCAGTTAATTGAAGGCATTAAAAGTTGGAAATCGAAAGGCAATAAAGAAATAAATGCATTTCAACAATAAATCAAGCCATTTAACAAGTCTTTAATTCCGAACACCTTAAAGCCTAATGTATTTAGCTATTGTACATCAAGCTTTTTAGCCCAGAAAATTGACAAAAACAGAGCATAAACAAGTTTGGAGAGAAACAAGGGAACTCCCAAATGAAATCCACATCATTTTTGTTGTATACATGCTTCTCGAGGTATGAAAACTCGATCCCGAGCACTCTGAGACCTCTCAAACACTCAAGAACAGTATCCAACAAATTTTTTCGTCGAAACTCCTTGAAAATCACACCAAAATCGAGTTCTCCAACCGTCGCAGTAAAAAGAAGATTAAATAGTGCTTGATGACAACGGTGAGACACTAGGAGATAGCGTCTCGACATTACCCTATGCCAAAATAACCAAAACGAGCATTTTGGTATGCACAGTCAAAAGGCACTAGTGTTGAGATGATAAGTAGTGTCTGAACGCTACTTCTTAGGCTGGGCGAAGGGGCGTGCGCACGGGCGTAGTGTCGAGCGGCACCATTGAGCAGCGTCTCAACGATGTGGGTTTTCCTCGCATGCGACAGTCTTGCACGCGGCGTGTGGGGCGTTGAGTTCAACGTTTAGCAGCGCCTCAGCCATTGGCCTTCCAATGCTCGCGCAGCTGCTTTTCAAGCATAATTTGGGCATCTCAACGCCATAGTCTGGCGTTGAGACCCTTAACGTTGGGTTTTCACTTAATTTGAGCCTCGTTTCTTCGTTCCTTGTTCATTTTCGCTTTTCTTGGGCTCGTTTTTCAATCTAAACTACCCTGGATCCATTTGCCTCTTACTTATCGGTTCCTACAAATTCAACAATAAAACCATCAAAGTACACTTGAAAACCCACAAAACTACTAGAATTTAGGTCCTAAAATAGCACTTTTTTTAGTGCTATCAATAATTCACATAATATCTTTATATTCATCTCATACACAATTATTTTATATACTTTTTCAAAAAAATTCTTTGCTAAAAAGATTTTTAAAAAAGTAAAACAAAAAAAACAGAGAGAAAAGAAGAAAAATAGTGTTCTACAATCATTTTTGAATTACTCATATTCATTAGTGTGATTATAGGTCATTTTGTATATTTCCTTGTAGCATAATCTTTTTTTCAAAAAAAAAAAAACATGTATCGTTGATTTTTATATTTTTCGTGCATGAAATATTTTTGTTCCCATGTTGGAAGTACATATTTTTTAGGTATAACTTCCTTAAAAAAAACCAAAAATTGTTTAGTTTGTCGAGTAAAATATAAAGAATTAAATAAAGTCTTCTAAAGCTCGTGTTCTTATCATGCATCACTTCTCTACTCATCATATCATGCATTACACTATATCTTTAATATTCATATATGACTAATGATTTTATTAAAACAAGTCAATGAACTTAACCACATTTTTCCTTAACAAACATGAGAATTTAAATATTGTTTAAACAAAGTAGACTCTTTCTTGGAAACAAAAAGAGGAAAAGAAAAAGTTGTAAAAAAAAAGATGTGAATGTCATCATGGATCCTCAAACAACTACGCAATCTTCCCATTAAGCTTTCGTTTCCTTCATGTCTCCATCTTAAACACCTTTCCCCCAAAACCTCATTGTCTTTAAACCATATCCTGTCGCTCAATTCGGCACTAATATCTTTGACCCAACTTCCATCTATGACCTAACACCCCATTTTTCTTATCATGCAGACTTGAGCTTTGAGTTGAACAAAGTCCTTATTTTTCCTACACCATAACATTGCTTATAGTGGGGCAATTTTCCATTTTTCTTATTCTCACCCCACATATTTGCCAACTTTGCATTTTATAATACCTTTGGGAAACCTTGGCTCGTATCCTATGAGATGAACTTATAAGTAATTTATCTCTCATTGACTCCATTTCAAATCATGATGAGAATTCCAATTTGGTCTATCATTTTTTTTATATCTCAAGTTTGCTAATGACATGCATAGTTCTTACATTCATTGTTGTGTCTTCAAATTCACATTTGATTCATTTGAGTATGCCTTGATAGTCAAATATTTAGCTTTGCTCTTAATCCTATTTCCATCATCACTCAAATAAAGTAGGTCATTTTCAAAGACAATAATTGTAAGGATTAGATGTGCTAGCAACCTCACAGTGGATCTCATTAGAGAACTAAGTTTAGGATCAAAATGCATGCAAATAATACGAGTGTACAATCAGCTCTGGACAACCTTTGGAAAGAAACACTTTTTCGAGTTTGAAGCCTTAAGTACAAGTTGATTGAATAAAGTGTTAAAGTACCAATGTGTATGTATATTTGCTATACAAGACGAATTCTAGCTTATAATTAGCAAAAGAGGAGGCCTGGTAGAAAGATGAAAAGGAGGGTGATCCTATCTTTCAAACTCTCAATATACTTTGGCAAGATGGCTTCAATGTCAAGAGCAAAAATACACAATTAGTTGGCAAGATGGCCTTTTTTTAGGAGATTTGATCTTTGAACTATAGGCAACAAATGAATATTCTGTTGAGCGGTGAAAGAAAGCTCATATGCATGTCATACAAGATCACCTCCTCATTTTACGACTGCATCATATTAGTTTCGACGTTCATATTTGGTGATTTTCTTTCATGAATTTTTTGTATACCCCAATTATTGATCATCAAAACAAGTGAGGTGAAAATTATAGTCCTTGCAAAAAAAAAAAAGAAATGAAAATAGCAAGGACCAATTCATCCAATCTCTACTATTTCGAATGTCTTGACAATAGGTAGGATCAAATACGACACCCACTTAATGTTGAACTAAAGAGATGGTAGACTATAGTTAGGGCAATCTCTAGTTTTCACTTACTGGGAAACTTATGAGGCTGTTTAATTTCTCCAAAAAGCCTAAAATATACTCAATCATCTTCATGTTGGGGTAGTTATGAGCCACCAGTGTACATACAAGAAATTGGAAGGAAATATTGAGATAATGGAGCAAAAACTATCATGTTGTACATCTTTATAGACGACACACGAGGCTCTTCTTCAAGTAGTGCACAAAAAAGACATGGTAAAAAAAATGACATAGTGAAAAAGCCTGTGGGAAATTCTTTTGAAGTCATCCAACCTAATAAAATTATTCATTACTTGAAGCACTTGACTTGGGCAACAGAGTATCTTCTCAAAGTCATAGAACTACATGAAGCGTTAGTCATTTCATTATCTCCAAGACTTCAACTAGATCAAAGTCATGTTTCAAACAAAAGAAAATTTCTCAAATGTGGATTGAAGCACTAACATTGTTGACACATTTCACAAGCATACTATTTCTACTCAATTTCTTGGGAAGCCCCTCGAAGAGAAAAAGTAGTAAAACAAGGATAGCCCTATTTTGGAGAAAGTCATCATTGCATTGGAAGAAATGTTTGAGCTGAAACTTTCTACTTGGCTTGAAGAAAACATTACTTGGGAAAAGAGGGTTTGCTCACAAACGTACTTGAACAATCTATTGTAGCATATGAGAGAAATCTTGAGAAGTTATGCCAACAAGTCCTAGAAGAGTGCCTAACATTTACCTTTTTCATTTATATCCATCATTCTCCTAAAAAAATTTCTCCCTTCGTATATATCTCATAATTTGCATGTTCAAACTTTTGTTGTGTCTATCATACTTCTTATTTTATTAAAATATTACTTTCAACACCATTTTTGTAAATGGTATTTCTTCATTCTCATCATCCATCCTTATTTTTGTTAAAATGATTAAAAAAAAATTCTTCCAAAATTTCCTCCAAGTCTTTAACCTACAAGTCACATATTTAGTTTATTGTCTTTTGAAATCAGGTCGTTCTTATCATGCTTGTCATTGCAAAATTGAGATTGAAAAATAGTTAGACCAAATTTGATAATATTGTAAATTACTTTTAATAGGCATTCAAATAGTATATGAGGTGAAAAGGCAACAAAATAACTTCAACCAAGTGATAACTCATTCTACCCCCCCCCCCCCCGGCCCCTTTAAATCTAACAGTTCAATCTCCAACTGTATCTCAAAGATTTCATCGACCTAAGAAACTTTTAGCAGTTACTGTCATATCCTCATATGTTGCAACAATTTCTCATAAAATCATTCAATAGCTAGTTGTGATTATTCTTTTGCTTAGATGATTGAGCCACGCTGAGACTTTTCATCTACATCACTTTGAGTCCACCAAATTCTATCATTTAATTGTATGTAATAAAATTCATCTATTAGAGTATCACGACATTTGAAAGAATTTTATTCATATCAAAATGAGGGCATTCACAAAAAAATTAAATAGAAGAAGTGATATTTCTTTCTATAGGACAAGAACAAACAATGTTTACCATGATTTAATATCACTCAAGTTTGAGAAGGAACTCGAGGATAGGTTAAATTAGCTAGTTTTATGAAATCATACTTGTCGGTAGGTGGTACAGTTACAATTCTTAATAGCATAAACATTTGCATTCCATCCATTAGCTCTCATTAAAAGATTTGCATATTTTCTTTCACATATTTGCATCTTCAAAGTCATAAATATCAGACATTTATATTAAAACTCATGTTTTCAAAAATTCACTTACTAAGCTTGCATTTCATCTTGTCATTAAAATGAAAGGGCATTGTTTTAAGAAAAAAAATTATCTAGCATTGCATTTCTTTTCACATACAGGACATGCATATTTGTTTAATCATCTATTTTACCACATCCATGACCAAAAAAAAAAAAAATTCACCAGCATTGCATTACATCCATTGCATTAAATTTTTATTTCTTTTTATTTAGCTATCTATCACATTGTAAAAAAAAAAGCATAAATCGCATCACATATTCATTTTGTACAAAGATTCATTACCATTACATGAATCATTTGTCATATATGAAGTTTTGTTTAAATATATTCACTACATAAAAATTACTCTTGCATATATTTGCATTAAATTCATTCCTTGAGTCTATCTTCATAAGATCTGCATTGCATTTGCATAAAAGAAAAAAAGTTGGGCAAACAACATAACACATATGATACATAATGTATAACATTATCACGACACACTCTTGTATGATAAACATGAATTAAACATTGCATACATCATAAAAATTCTACTAGTGTATAAACATGTGTTATATCATCCATGTGCATTTGTATACCTCCATAATAGGAGAAGATAAACAAAAAAAAAAAATGCATCAATACATGTCATTCTTGTTTTGATTCTAGATTATTACAGCAAAGGAAAAAACAAATAAACTCGTTGACCATTCATGACCTACATAAATACTGAGGCAATGGCAGATGAGATTATTTTTGTCAGTATAACATTTTATACTTTCAAACTTGAGTAGTCATATTAGTTTAACTCAACAAAACCCTAAAATGGGGCAAAGTGAAGATAAAAAATCTCACCAATAAGTTGTGATAAAAAAACGTTCATTCATGATTCATCATAGTGAAAAAAATCACATTTTCGAAATGATGTTTATTTACTCCTGACCATTTCTTCTCATCAGATGGTGCTTGTTTACCCCTTGTCATTCTCATCACATTTTCGAAATGGTTCTTGTTTACCCTTGACCATTTCTTCTGATCAGGCAGTGCTTGTTTACCCCTGGTTGTTCTCATCAATATTTTGAAATGATGCTTGTTTGCCCCTAGTCATTTTATATCATCGAACGACGCTTGTTTACCTTTGGTCGTTTTTGTAGTGAAAATTGCTCACCCACAAGTGCACGGAGTCAAGTTTTAATATAGAGTAAGAGATTAAGAGTATCGTCCTCAAGATTCGGTTTCTAGCTCTCTAAGTACCTCGAATATTAACCTTCAATTTTATTTAGAGAAACCAACAAGGTAAAATTATGCAAACTGAATAAGCACAAAACAAATTATAGGGTGAGAAAATCAGAGAGAAGTGGTCCTAAGGAGTTGATTCCACCGACAGGTCTTATAAGTCGATTAATTAATTTAACCAAGGATGAACCAATGCAAATTCTATAAGTCAAGAACACACATAAATAAATTGTCTCTCCTGAGGAAAATTTAATCTCCTTGCTAATTAAGAAACTAATATCCCTATTCAATTTCATTTACAAGCAAATGTATGAAATTCAGTTCTATTAGCAACTTCTCAAGCAATCCTAAATCTCCCAATATTAGAACTACTTAAGTCGTGCAATCAAGTTCTAATCTAAACCCCCTCTCCCGAGTGAAAGATTCTGATCAGTAAACAATTAATTCGTTATCAAGAGATTAAAAGCAATAAGCATATAAATGCATGAATAGAATAAATAAAATGTTAATCCTTGTAAATCAATCAATCAAACTTATAAATGTTGGGTGTGTATGTCCTAAAACTCAAATGACACGTAAACATATTCTATCATCAATAAAGTCGTTATTGAAGGTATTCAGTAAAGTTGTAATTGAATTATTTATAACTCTATATATCCAATAAACTAAGAACCCATGGCTATAACATGAATACTTATACTTTATGTGGAGACATAAAAGTGGATCAATTTTAAGTAAATAGCCAAAACGATCCATAGTACACGGATTAGGCTGGGTACCTTCTCTTGGGGACACTATGGAATGCAGCCCGCTTTGTATATGATACAAACGATGTGATCCTAAATTGTTCATCTAGAGACATGCGAGTGGGGGCGTTCTATGCAATGAGTTTGCATAAGACTGGACCGCGAAATAGTCACTATTTCAGTA
>JAOANK020812380.1:0-10629 GCA_026257165.2 Telfairia occidentalis | reverse complement strand
GTTTAAGAGAGTTTGTGAACCAAGTTTGTATTTTGTGAGAAATTTCAATATAAGTGAAGTTGTTTCTTCTCAAATAAATTTGTTTGATTATCAATTTATAAGTGTCCATCACACGCTTCCAACAATCTAGACATGTTATCTTTGATGAATAACTTTTCCTTTTTGACCAAACACTAACAAACCTAAACATTGACAAACCTTTGGACTTTGCTAGCATTACAGATTGGTTTCCCCTTACTACTGTCCTTGAAAATTCGTCCCTAACAACAAGCCGAAATGATTATGAATATCCCAAAGTCCGATTTCTAGATATAGATGAAACAAACTAAGAAAAAAACACTTCAATGAGGAAATAATCCAACCATCCACCAGCACCTAACACCAAGAGCAGACTCATACTCTATCAAATCCAATTCCTACAGACTCCACTTATATGACACAAAACATAGGAGTTGACCATGGTGCTATAGAAACACTTTCAACCATTCTAGATGCACTGCAACAAGGTCCTTTTGATCACCTACCTGATATAACTAAACATTTTTCTATTGACTTGTTGTTTGATGCTACAGACACACAAACCAACATTCTTGATGAAGCAGAAAATTGTAGCACTGGTACAATACCAAGAGAGAACAACAATTTATGTTATGCTCTAGCGTTTCAACAAAACACCTCTACACATCACATAATCACAATACTAAGATCAAAACAACAAGGAAATACTACCTCTCACTCTCAAACTGCTCTCCTAAGTATTGAACAAACAAAAGGAACCAAAAAGTTGTAAGATTGCTCTTAAAAATTCAGTTTGGGAAGAAAGCCATGGAAGATGAACTTCAAGCACTTCATGATAATGATACATGGAAATTAGTACCTAGACCTCACAATACTAACATTGTTGGTTGCAAATGGATTTTCAAAATTAAGTTCAAGGAAGATGGAACAATAGAACAATACAAGGCTAGGCTCGTGGGCCAAGGCTACTCACAAGTGGAAGGACTGGATTACAAAGAAACATTAAGTCATATTGTCAAACCAACAAAACTATTTTGTTCTTGCTCTTGCCCTTGCCGCGTCTCAAAATTGGGCACTTCGACAATTAGAGGTGAAGAATGCCTTTCTTCATGGGCTTTGAGGTATGTATATGACTCAACCACCTAGCTTCACTAATACCAACTTCCCAAATCATGTATGCAGGTTACAAAAGGCTATCTATGGACTAAAACATACCCCAAGAACATGGTTGGAACGCCTGTCCCACTTTCTATTGTATATTGGGTTTGTATGTAGCCGATCTAACCCATCTCTCTTTATATATCATATTAATAATATTCTTGTCCCTATGTTAGTATATGTTGATGACATTGTCATTATTGACAATAATACAAACTTTGTGAAGTTTTTCATAGTATGGCTTAGTAAAGAGTTTGCCATCAAAGACCTTGGACACCTTCACTACTTTCTTGGAATCGAAGTTCACAACACTACTAGTGGTTATCACATCATTGAAACCAAGTATACCAACGACATACTCTTGAAGTCAGAAATGATGAATGCCTCACCAATCTTTACATCAATGGCTATAAATCCAAGAAGAGACCCAAGTATGAGGAAACAATCAACCCTACTCAATACAGAAGTATAGTTGGTTCACTTCAATACTGACTGTCACCAGACTAGACATAGTACAAGCAGTAAACAAAGTTTGTCAACATCATCAACAACCACAATTGAAATGTCTAAAGGAATTCAAAAGAATACTTAGATACCTAAAGAAAATCATTAACCATGGCATAACTTTCAATAAGATTAGTGAACTAAACCTATATGCTTTTTGTGATGTATATTGAGGTAGATGTCCTATCTCTAGAAGAAGCACCTCAAAATATTGTCTCTTTCTTGGAGCAAACTTGATATCTTGGTCCTCAAAGAAACACCCAACGGTGTTTTGTTTCAGTACAAAAGAAGAATATAGATCAATGGCGAATGCAACAACAAAACTTACTTGATTACTTTTCTCTTTTAAGATATAGGAATGCCTCAACTCAAAACTTCATAATTGTTTTGTGACAACACAAGTGCCATACAAATGACTAGCAGCCCTGTTTTCCATGCAAGAATAAAACACATAGAATTTGACTACCACTTTTTGAGTGAAAAGGTATCTTTGGGACTTCTCAACACTCGGTTTGTACCATCCACAAACAAATTGCAGATATCTTCACTAAACCCTTACCAAAGGCTTTTTCTATGACTGAACAAGCAAACTTTGAGTTTGTTAAGTCTCTACCTCCAGTTTAAAAAATGATGAAAAGAAAGAGCCCAAACCCATAACCAACAAAGGAGAATAAACTCAAAGCAACAACTTTTTTCCCTTCTTTTGACAGTAGATGTATCGCAAGTTCAAGCTTCAACAAATCAGCCAGAAATTGCTAAAATTACAACTCACAATTGTGAGCAATTTCCAGCTCTCATTTTTACTGTTGCTCCTTTAATTTCTTTATTCTTTTAGTGATTACTTTCCTTGTTGAGTTGAGTAATTAGAATAAAATCAGCCCAACAAGTCTCTTCTCATATCTATAAATTTCTTCCTTTCTCTCGTAAAAACCTATCTGCAAGTTTCTTGTATTTAAACCATCTTTATCTCTAAATGAAAGATCATCGATTTCTAAATTTGTTCAAAATCAGAACTCGTTATTAGGTTTATTGCACATGTCGAATTAGATTCCACTATAAGTGGCTCATGCCTAACCTTCTTGCCAACCGTAACCCTTCCAAAATAGCTCGGAGCTCTGAAAGTACCAAGCTAAAAGATACCATAATGCACATAGTCATAACGACAGTCAAAATACCTGAAGCATCACGCAACACCACACCCAAACCAATTCGAACCCTTGGCCATCACAATCTGCATTAGTATTTAACAACACCCACACACCTCCCCCAGTGGCTCCCACACTAAACGACTCGAAACAGCTCCCTCCAATACAAAAGGCCCATTCCTACTATCCACCCTTACTCTCATAGTTGAAATCTCCTCAAGATAATCTACAATCCATTCGGCTTTCGTCCGAACATACGCTAAACATTTCCCATTAATAATTGCATTCCTACCATTCTACAATGTCCAGCAAAAACACATCCCAAGACCAATTCATCCTTAGATAATCTTTCTAGTAAAATTCACCATTAATCAACATCCGATGGGCTTCCCTTATCCATTCTATAGCATGGGGGAGAAGGGAAGACCATAAAGATTTTGCTCGATCACACTCAAAAAAATACATGGGTAGTTGTTTCTAAAGACAATCTACACACCTTACAAAAAGGTACAATCTCAACACCATGTCGGCATAGGTTGGTTGTAGTTGGAAGAATATCATGACAAATTTTTCACACAAAATGATTAATCTTCGAATGTTCTGGTATATTCCACAACGTAGACCATCTTTTACTAGATCAATCAGT
The DNA here is from genome assembly GCA_026257165.2 of Telfairia occidentalis. Taxonomy (NCBI): domain Eukaryota; kingdom Viridiplantae; phylum Streptophyta; class Magnoliopsida; order Cucurbitales; family Cucurbitaceae; genus Telfairia; species Telfairia occidentalis. Next base: position 7,158 of record JAOANK020812380.1, on the reverse strand, counting down.
ACTCGCTTCATTACCATTTGAAAGTGAATACATATATAGCTTGTACCCACTCTCGATAGAGTATATACCTCGCTTATCAAAATGTCATACCAAAGTATCAGGAGCACTTGTGGCACTTAATGAGATCTTAATTATTTCATTAACATCATTCAGACTCACTATCGACTCTATCTTTGTTGAATCCCACATTCAGTTGTGAGCAATGAAATCAGCTACCTTCAGCCCCAAAACAATCGCCAAAGTTATATGTCGAAATGTGTTCTCCTGTAGAATCCATGGATCCTTAAAAAAATCAATAGTTCTGCCATCACCAACCTTCTATCGTAATGTTTTCCACAATAAGTCCCTACACCACATCATTCCTCTCCAAAAGAAAGAAGATTTAGAATTATCCATAACATAAGAAGTGAAGAATCAAATGCATATCTACCCTGGAAATCCACAACTGAGGATTTAAAGGCATCCTCCACAATTCCTTTGGAAAACTTATTTTAACTTTTTTTGAGTTTAACAACATGTGCGGATAGGGAAGTTTGAACCTATGACTTCTTGGTTAGACAGATATTCCTTTAATATGCTCGGTTTGACAGTTCCCTTTTTAACTCTTGTATTCAAAAGTACTACAAACATCAAAATTATAATTTTTTTTTTTAAAAACCATGCACCTTCTTCCAATAATATCTCAAAATTAAAAAGCAACTTTGAGAAGCGCAATGATCATTGACACAAAATATTTCAATAGCTTCAAACCCACTTAAAAAACAAACATCAAACAAACAAATCCATATATATAAATATGTTTTATTAGAATTTACCGTTGAGTTGAGGATCGAACCATCATTGATTGAGTCGACTCAAATTAGCCAAAAAAAAAAAAAAAAAAACATCTACATGGAAAACTAACCATTCATAATTGAAATTAACAGATGTCGTATGAAATCAAACCTTCCATATACCTATTAGATTACAACTCTACCTCCATCTATTCGCCTTTTTTTTTTTTTGAGTTCAATAACGTGTGAGGGTTGAGATTCGAACCCTCGATCTTTTGTCGGAGAGATATGTCTTAATCAATTGAGCTATGCTCGGTTTAGCTTATTTACATTCAAATTTAGATATATATAGAGCTACAAACTTAAGATTCAAAAGTGAGATCTTTGATGCATCAATTATTTATTTGGACAGCTAAGATAACGTATGAGTGTGACAAACAAATCATATCATATGCATTCAAAATTGTTACAATGTCTGCCAACGTATTTCTCGAAAAGTAAAAGATAAATAAACAAATTGAAAAAGGGCCTATTAGGGAACCAGCTTATCATCGATGTACTCAATTTATTATTTTACACAGTCACAAATTGAGTACACCATGTTTTAAATATGCAATTGAAAATAGCTCTGTCTGACAAAGTGTGAAAATTTTTGTTTATTGATTGTACGTTCACCAAGAAAACAAGTCAAAGACAGAGTACAACTCTCTTTAAATGCCAAAGAAAGAAAAATAAACTGTGAAGCCTTTTTCAGGTCACATGCAAATGTTTTTGCTCTTCACGCGGACCACTAACACTATAAAACGGAGAGAGCAAAGCCATTTATTTGAAACAACAAGCTCCAATAACAATGGCATCTGAAAATTACTCTAATGAGTATGAAGGATTGCTGCCTTTGTTCTTGAGGTGGGTAAGGGCCATGTCGGGGAAGCTCCCGGCTATGGCGATCGAGCTAGCAAAGATGACGAAGAAGCTGGCGAGGGATGACCCTAGGAGAGTAGTTCACTCTTGTAAAGTGGGATTCGCTATCACTTTGGTATCTTTGTTCTACTATTTCAAGCCTTTGTATGATGGATTTGGAGCCTCTACCATGTGGGCTATCGTCACTGTTATTGTCGTCTTCGAGTTTTCTGTAGGCGAGTACATAACTAATAGAAAAGCTCGATTTAATCTTTTATTTATATTTTTAACAACTTTTCTAATATGTGAACGTCAAAATGAGTCTTGAATAGTCAACGGTGAACTATTAATATTAATTAAAGGAAGAAAATGACATTCAAAGCCAATTCTTTTATATTCTAATATTATATTACATTATTAGATCGATTAACCTAAGTTGATACATTATAAAATAAATTTAATCTTTTATCCATATTCTTAATAGACATGTATTTTTAACAGGAGGGACCCTAGGACGAGGTTTGAATAGAGTTATGGCGACCCTTGTAGCTGGAGCTCTAGGGTTTGGAGCTCATTATTTGGCAAACTTGGGTGGGGACAAGGGCCGACCAATAATGCTTGGCTTCTTTCTGTTCGTACTAGGTAAATATCTTCTTGTTCATCCTTTCAAACATTTTGTTGTAATGAAAAATGAAGAAAGCCATGATAGAATATATGGTAACTTAATTTAATAGGAATATATGTTGGTTATCCTATTCGATCTATATATATATATTCATTTGAACAAAAATTGTACGTTTCTCATGGTGATTATGTATCATATATTATAGAGATTTCTTTGATATTTTTTATCTAATAGAAATGACATACTTTTAAATGATGATGTTAATAATACGTTGAAAAGAACTAATTATAGGTTGTCTCAGTGACATTGGGACATGTGAATTTTTTTTTTAAAATATGTACTATAAGGGATTGAGTTCAAATTCTATGGTGATCACCTACTTAGGATTATTGAATGTTGTAGGATGAAGCAATTGTCTTATAAGATTAGTCAAAGTACATAAACGGCCTGAATATTCATGATATCAAAAAAGAAAAGAAAAAAAAAAAACATATCCATCTTGTTGGTTAAATTACAAATTTAGTACATGAATTATCAAATTTTGTTTGATAGGTCTCTCAACTCAAGGAAAAAAAAGTAGTCTAATAAAACTTTCAATTTTATGTTTACTAGGTCTTTTATATCTTGTAAGTACTTTCAATTTTATGTCTAATAGATTTTCGACATATTTAACCTTCTTTTTTTTTTCTTCGAAACAATTACATTCTTAAAACTAATGAATCTATGAAACATAAAATTGAATTTTGTATATAATAATTTTCTACAATTTTAATTTTTTTTATTTAAAAAGATGTCAGATTAGGTCATCAATGATCTATTAGATGTAAAATTGAAAGTTCAATGAGAACACAAAATTGATTGTTTAGAGCCCATTTGATAACCAATTTGTTTTCTATTTTTTGGTCTTTACTTTTCAAGAAACAAAGTTTGGTTGATATTCATTTTAGTTTTCTATTTTCTGATTTTCTTTTTTTTAAATATTTTTGAAATTTTAAAGGAATTTGAAAAAAAAGTTTTTATAAACAGTTTTCTATTTTCTCATCTTTTCTTCCAAAACTCAATTTTTTTACACATCTCTCTCCAATGAATTTCTCTCTCTATAATTTTCCTCTTTAAATTTCTCTCTACAAAATTACTCTTTCCCTCTCTAAAATTTTATCTAGTTTTTATTTGTCTTTCTCTCTCTAAAGCTTTTTCTATTAAAGTATCTCTAACTTTTCTCTCTCTTTAAATTTAATTTTTTTTTTTTTTGAGATTTTTTGTCCCTAAACTTATCATTCTCTCTAAAATATCTATTCTTAAAATTACTCACTTTTTTCTTCCATTTCTTTTTCTATTTATATCATATCTTTTACTCTCAACTTTATTGTCACGCTAAAATTTCTTTCTCTTTTAACTTTCTATGTCTAAAATTTCTCTCCTTTTAATTTTGTTTTTCTCTTTCTCAAAATATTTTTTAAAGCTTTCTAACTTAAATTCTCCATCTAACTTTTTTCTTACTAAATCTTTTTCTTTTCTGTCTTAAATTTATTCTCTCTAACTTTGCTTTTTAGAAAAAGTATCTTGATAACTCAAAAATTTTATTTTCATGTCTCCACATATTTTTTCTCTCTAACATCTCACTATCGTTTTAACTTTTTAAAAATAAAAAATAAAAAACAAATATCAAATAAATTTAGTTTTCTAATTTTTAAGAAACTAAAAATAAAAAATAGTTATCAAACATATATTATTTTTATTTTTTAATAAACAGAAAAGCCAAAATTCAAAAACAGAAATGATTATCGAACAAGGTCTTAGGGACCTATTCACACTTGTTCATGAACCTATTAGACACAAACCCAAATTTCAGGGACTAAAATTGTAATTTAACCGATCATGTTTTACATTCTTACAAGTATTTTTCTACAATCTCGAGAGGGTTTTCCTCATTCAAATGGGACGACTACACGCTTCTCAAATCAAGTTGCGCCAAGGTTTGGGACCCTAGGGTCCAAATTGATATCATCCATAGTTTAAACCAAGTTTCGTGAGTCAAATTAATATTTAAGTCAAGAGAAAATATTGAGAATACATTAAAAAAAAAATTATACATATATCTAACTTATGAACCTAGGTTATTTGAGGTTAACATTGTGATTGAATTGGATCACAAGACTCAGCACAGTAAAAGGCAGGAACTTTATTTTTGTTTGAAATGGATGGCAGGTGGAATAGCAACTTTCATACGGTTCTTCCCGAAGATGAAAGCAAGATACGATTATGGGCTGCTCATATTCATCTTAACATTCTGCATGGTATCAATTTCTGGATACAGAGACGACGAGATTGCAAAACTTGCACTTGATAGGCTTTTGACCATTCTCATTGGTTGCTGTTTCACTGTCTTTGTATGCATTTTTGTGCGACCTGTTTGGGCTGGCACTGATCTTCACCATTTGCTTGCCACCAACATTGAAACCCTTGCCACCTTTCTACATGGTACCAAAAATCAATCTTTAATTCTTCTCTCATTTTAATGCCCTTTTAGTTTTTTTTCTTTTATATAATATAGTCTTTTTTTTTTTTTTTTTGTAGGCTTTGGAGTTGAATATTTTGGACCATCACAACAAGGAGACCCCAACAAGGTTGACAATATGCATGTATATAGATCTATTCTGAATTCGAAATCACATGAAGAATCATTGGTAAGTTCCATTATTGATCTCAACGTTTAAATACCGTAATTAAACAATACATTTGATCCTTGTACTTTTATTAGAGTAACAATTCGGTGTTCAGACAAATTAGTTTCTTTAATTCACAGTTTGTGATGATTTTGTCTCTTTAACAATTTAATTTTTATATAGTTTAAATTTTGTAACGATTAAGTATACTCTCTACTGCATAAATTTCTTTTTTTGAAAATGTAAGACCTTATGATGTGGTAGCCACTTGGATCCCATTTGTACAAAAAATAAAGGTCGTGTGCTTGAAGAAAAGAAAACGATGGGGTTTAGTAAGATCCAAAGGTTACCATGTCTAAATCCATCATACATTGTAACAAGTTTTTTTATCGTAATGACTAAATCGATATAAATTTGGAATAAGAATTAAATTTAAGTTATACCCCTTTCTTTCTCTTAAATATGTTGTGTTGATTGAACAGGTTAACCTATCAAGATGGGAGCCTCGGCATGGGAAGTTCAGATATCGCCACCCCTGGAAGCAATATCTGGAAATTGGAAGCTTAAACCGGGAGTGCGCCTATCGCCTTGAAGTTCTTAATGCCCACCTCAAAACCAACCAAATTCAAGTAAGATTCTAAGTTAAATCACATGTTTGGTTAAAAACGTTCAAGAGAACTTTCAAAGTTGTATGTATATAAAGTCAGTTGTAATTTTTTTAAAATAATTGTTTAAGTACTGTAACTTCAACAATTTAATGCTTATATGTCATGTTTATTATATTATTTAGAAATGAGGTGGTGGGTTAGTTTGGGCACGAGAATTTTGTGACGCAAGTGTTAAATCGTCAGTGTTATAGGACAAAAACTTATTAGATATAAGATTAAAAATTTAAAGGCCTATCACAATTTTTGTTTCTTACGTATAGAGATTAAATAGAAGTTAAAGAATGGAGATTCAATAACTTAAACCTATTATCTCAGTCATAAACAATGAAACAAAAGATCTAATGAGAGCCTATGCTCATTATTATTCCCCTGCAGATGCCATTACAAATTCAAGTTCAGTTTCAAGAGGAATGTTTGAAGATTTGCATAGAATTGAGCAGTGGATTAAGAGAATTAGCATTGGCAATAAGGAAAATGGTTCCACCACTCACAGCCATAGCCCACATGGAGAAAGCAAAGATTGCAGCTGAGAATCTCAAGTCCCATTTGGAAGAATGGAGATTTGAAAAGTTGAATGCCATGGAGATAGTACATGTTGCTTCTTTGGCTTCATTGCTTGTAGATTCCATTGGGTGCATAGAGAAGATTGCAGATTCAGTTCAAAAGTTGGCTTCAATTGCAGGTTTCAAGGCTGTGGAAATGCAGTCTAGTGTTGCACCACAGCAACAAAGAGATTTGCAACATCAGGGTTCGTTGCACTTGCAGCCATGTCATGAAACTATCCTTTTATCTCATCATGTCATTACTATTGTTGAAGAAACTCCTTGTTAATGCTTTGCTTTGTTTTCATCTCCACAAAGTATTGATACATTTTCAAGTCATATTGGATTTGGAACTAATAATATAAGAGGATTCGAAAGTTATCGTGATTTTTATACTTTAATTCTCTTCCGTGAGATCTAGCCCAAATAAAGAAGTGAATCTAAATTAGACCAAGAAGTTATCTTTTGAATGACGATGCGTTGAGAGAGGCGTACGCTAACGACAACCAAAAATCTTCAACCAAATACCACCAACATAATGTCAACTTTTGTTGGCAACAAACTATTCACGGATGAAAAAAAGATATTAAGGACCACGAAAGATCTATATATCTTTACAATGTTATGATATTGTCCATGTTGGGTTGTTTCACTTAACACGGCTCATACTAATAAAGATAATTATCCCCACTTATATACTATGTGATGGGGGAAATTACAAATAACAGAGAAAAATTGGAGTAAATAGTGAGAAACAAACACGTAAACAATTAGGTTGAGGCGCGGGTATCTCGCTCTTGTTAAGGAGATTCAAGCCTTCTGCGGTGTGTATCTATTTATTAACCACCGGTGCAGCAGATCTTTCTTTGGCCTGTCCCCTCCAGGATACAACAACTCAACTGAAACGTTGTGTAGCTCAAACCATTATGCACTAAGAGGTTGAACTCAAAGCTCCACAACAAAGAACACCCCTCTTTTGGCCAA
>JAOANK020812269.1:0-10630 GCA_026257165.2 Telfairia occidentalis | reverse complement strand
CTCGGTACCTACAAATTAACATAAAAACATGTGAAAGCACCGAAATTATCAAACAAAACTAGCTAGAACTAAGCCTAGGAATAGCACATTTTCGTGTGCTATCAGTTATATTTAAAACTGTAAAATGAAAATAAATATTTTAAAATGGAAATAATAAAATTTACAACTTAAATTCAAAATTAAAAAAAGTTAAGATTATCTTTCATGTGTGTGGCTTAATTATCTTAAGTTATAGTTTTGCTAATTTTTTTCTGCATAAAAATGATGCAATCTTCAACGAATTCACATTTTAAAATGCAATAAAAATATTATTGTTTTAATCTTTGAACTATGATTCCAAATTTGAAAGCCAATACTTTTCCCTCCCCCTCCTTCGCCACCTATATATTATTATTATTTAAAAGAAAAAACTGAACATTCTTGAGTACTTATGCCTAAAAATAGAATAATAGGAAAAATTTACTCTTAATAATCACTTCAAATCAAAGTCTCTGATTGATGAGGCATAAAAATACTGAAACTCGTAGGCGGGCGTAAGATCGCCACGTGTACAAGTAGACCTCGGTCATAACCGAGGTCTAACGAGACGCCGAAGCTCGGCCAAAATTGGACGAGCCCGAGGACGGGGATGAGTCCCTTAGATTGCTCCTTACAGGACGCGAGGGGGACGAAATCATTCCGCTAATTCCTCCACTCTAAGTCCGCCAGGAATCATGGCCGATCAGAAGCGTTACACCGCAAATGACTCCCCCAACCTCAAGTATAAAAGCAAGGCAGAACCATATCAAAAGGTACGCAACGAGATCTGAGAACATTTCTTACTCACTTCTTCTGCCCTTACTAACTTGAGCGTCGGAGTGTGGTCAATACCACTACACCTCACCCCGTCCTCTTTCCTTCAGGTCCGAGGATTACTGTTGCTCAAGCCACGTCACATGCAGGATTTCTCGTGCATCAACATTTGGCGCCGTCTGTGGGAACTTGACGAAACAAGCCTAATCCAGAGATGGCACGGTCGGGTTCCGACCAATCAGAAAGTGATAGACGTCGGTCGCAGTCTGACAATGAACGAACGACCACTGTGCAGCCCGGCCTGTCCCATCCGACTAGGAGAAGAGGGAGAGGCCGAGGGCGCCAGAAGGCCACGGCCCAGATAGAGGCCCTGCAGGCTCTGGTCCGTTACCAAGCTCAGATCCTCCAAGCCGTGCAGGCTCAGATGCAAGCTCTCGTAAACAACGCTCCTCTTGCACAAGCTCAACCTCAAGAACCTGAGGTCCGCAACATGGCAGCACGAGCCTCGGGGGATAGACCTCACGTTTACGAGCGTCGAGCGGGAGCGTCTGTGCATAGTAGGCTCGCGCGGTCAGAGCACCATGCCGACCAGTCAACTGGGCGAAGTCACACTCAGGTTAGTTTAAAAAGGGTCAACTCAAAACGAGGCCCGACTCAGCCCGATCTGCGCGAAAAGATCGAAGCCAAGAGGCGAGAACGAAGCGCGTCCTGTAGTAAAAGCTGCTACACTGGGGCTTCAAGCAAATCCGACTGGGAGGACGCCTTGGAGGAAGTCTGAGAAGAGCTAAGAGGCCTAAAGAAGGAGTCCACTACTGATAAGGCTCCCGGGATGGCCGCTGCAAGGCACATCCTAAAATCGGGATTAGAGCCCTTCACCGCAGAGGTGATGAGTGCCAAGATCCCAAAAAAATTCAAGGATCCTACCATGAAGCCTTACGATGGCACGACCGACCCCGTAGAACATCTCGACACTTATCGGTCGAAGATGGAGTTGCACCGAGTACCAGACGCAATCAGATGTCGCGTGTTTTCTGTCACTCTAACAAGGGCGGCACGAGCTTGGTATCGCAAGTTGAAGCCAGGAATGATCTCCACCTTTCAACAATTAGCCGAACTTTTAGTAGACCAATTCTTGGGGAGTAGCGAAAACCGGCACCACTCAAGTCATTTAATGGCCCAATATCAGAACGAGGGTGAAATGTTGCGACAATTTGTCACCCGGTTCCAGCAAGAAGCATTGCGTGTGAGTGACTACTCGGACGAAGTGATTATAGCTGCGTTCACCAGATGCTGCAAACACTAGGAGATGTTGCAGTACATCACAATCAATAAACCAAAAACATTCGCGGAAGTTCTTTCACACGCCAACGGTCTCATGACAGTCGAAGATCTTCTTATCTCGAAAAGGATGGCCACCGTGGCATCTGTGCCAACGTCGTCCCACAGGACGAAGGATAAGGGGTCTCACCAGACAACATCTCGCTTGCGCGACACGCATCGGGGCGAGCACCGGGATGAGAAGTGGGACGACAAGCACTCCAGTCGGGGGCCAAAGGTTGAAAAATACACGCCTACAACCGTGCCGATTGCATAAATCTACCTTGTCGCTGAGGAAGTAGGACTCTTCGCCCCACCGAAGAAGCTAAAAACAGGGTCACGCAAGCGGGACCAATCAAAGTACTGTCGGTTCCACCGAGACCATGGCCATGACACGTCAGACTGCTACGAATTAAAAGAGTAGATCGAAACCCTTATCCAAAAATGGTATCTCAAAAAATTCGTCGCCCAACGACGTGCAAAAGACCCTCCAGCAACTGAAGAACGGGAGAAGTCGCGATCGCCTAGGAAGGATCATCCCGTGAGATCCACACTATCTTCGGAGGATGGTCGGGAGGACATTCGGGACAGAAGAGAAAATCCCTGGTCAGGGAGGCCCAAAACGAAGTATGACATGTCTCAAATCCTCACCCTACACCAACCATCACATTCGATGATGAAGACGTCAGGGGATGTCATAACCCCCACAATGACGCCCTCGTCATCCGCGCAGATATTGATCATGTAAGGGTGTTTTGCGTCCTCGTCGATGGCGGAGCTTCCACCAACGTTCTATCCTACTCCACATATGTGAAGTTAGGATGGCAGCGAAGTCAGCTCAAACCTAGCCCAACCCCCCTGGTTGGCTTCTCAGGGGAACGGATAACACCGGAGGGATGCGTGGAACTCCTGGTAAGCTTAGGAGAAGGGCCAACTCAGGTAACAAGATACTCGAGTTCGTGGTGGTGGACGGCACCTCGGCATACAACGCCATCCTCGATCGGCCCACAATACACGCGTTACTCGTCGTACCTTCCACCTTTCATCAAATGATGAAATTTTGAACGCCCAACGGTGTAGGAGTCGTCTAGGGAAAGCAGCGTACTTCACGGGAGTGCTATATTCTGGCTATGAAGGGTACGCCAACCACATGCCTCATTGACTCTCACTCTCCCACACGGATTCCTCTCCCCCCAGCCGAGAAGGTGGAGCAGGAATACTGTCCGGCAGAAGTGCTCGAACTTGTTCCTCTGCTCTGCCTGGAAAAACAGGTCAGCATCGACACCAAGTTGGGGGCCCCATCGAAGGAGAGACTCATTAAGTTTCTCCTAGAGAACGCCGATGTTTTTGCATGGTCGCACAAGGATATGCCGGGAATCGACCCCGACATCATGGTATATCGACTTAACGTCGATCTGGCATACAGACCAGTCAGGCAGAAGCGTCGACCAATCGACGCTACTCGGAGTGCGGTCATTCAGGCCGAGGTGAATAAGCTCTAGGACGCCAACTTCATCAGGGAAGCTCATTATCCTGAGTGGCCTTCCAACGTGGTACTGGTAAAGAAAGCAAATGGGAAGTGGCGTATGTGTGTAAACTTCACAAATTTGAATAAAGCCTGCCCCAAAGATAGCTTTCCGTTACCCAGTTAGTCGACGCCACACCTGGACACGAACTCCTGACTTTCATGGATGCTTACTCCGGGTATAACCCGATCAAAATGTATGTCCCTGATCAGGAGCATACATCTTTTATCAAGGATCAGGGCTTATTCTGTTACAAGGTGATGTCGTTCGGCCTCAAGAATATCGGAGCTACGTACCAACGAATGGTGAATAAAATGTTTGCCAACCAAATTGGCCGCAACATGGAAGTCTACGTAGATGACATGCTGGTAAAAAGTGCCACCTCGGACATGCACGAGGCCAACCTCACTGAGACCTTTAATGTTCTTTGAACATATAAGATGAAGCTGAATCCTGCAAAATGCGCCTTCGGCGTGGCATCCGAAAAATTCTTGGGGTTCATGGTCCACCAACGAGGGATAGAGGCAAACCCAGATAAGATAAAGGCTATACTGGACATGGAAGCCCCCAAAAATCTTAAGAATTTGCGAGGTCTCAACGGACGGATCGCATCTCTCAATAGATTTGTGTCACGAGCAACTGACAAGTGTCTTCCCTTCTTCAAGATTTTAAGGAAGAAAGGGTCCTTCGAATGGACAAAAGATTGTGACCAAGCCGTGGCACAATTAAAATAATACCTGAGCTCGGTCACACTCCTTGCCAAGCCCAACAAGGGCGACGAACTACAACTTTACCTATCAGTTTCTGAGACCACGGTGAGCTCGGCACTGGTCAAGGAAGTCGATGGGATGCAAAAACCCGTCTACTACATGAGCAAGACCCTGGTGGGGGCCGAGACAAGATATCCGAGCCTGGAAAAGGTGGCCCTGGCCTTAGTCACCTCGGCACGCCGTCTCCGACCATACTTCTAGGCACATCGGATAACCGTCCTCACGGATCTTCCCCTGAAACAAGTCCTACACAAACCTGAGGTGTCTGGAAGGTTAACTAAGTGGACGATCGAGCTTAGTGAATACGACATACGGTATGAGCCCCGGACCTCGATCAAAGGGCAAGCTGTAGCTGACTTTATTCTCCGAGCTCACTCCTCCATAGACTGCTCAGGACTCCGAGGAAACCTGGACCTTGTATGTAGACATATCGTCTAACGAAAAGGGGTCTGGAACGGGAATCCTATTGACCTCGTCTGCCGGAACCAGGTTTGAGTATGCGCTGCGTTTCAGATTCCAGGCATCAAATAACGAGGCAGAGTATGAGGCGCTAATCGCGGGTCTAAAAATGGCCAAAGCTCTGGGAATTTGGCAACTGCAAGTCCTGAGCGACTCACAACTCGTGGTGAGCCAGGTCATCGAGGAATACCAAGCGAAAGACGAAAGAATGGCAAAATATTTGAAGAAAGCGCGTGAGCTATTGACCGGCTTTCAGTTCACCATCAAACAGATCCCTCGGTCCCAGAACTTCAATGCCGACGCTTTAGCAAAACTCGCTTCGGCCTTCTAGACGGAATTAGCTCGCACTATCTAGGTAGAGGTCCTGCCACAACCAACGACCATCGAGGCTGAAGTCCAGTGTTCCGAAGAACACCCCCAGTGTTGGATGGATCCCATTAGCAAATACCTTAAGGGACAAATTCCTACAGATCGCCTCGAAGCCAGGAAATTAGCTTGGAGAGCGTCGAGATACCTCCTCATAGGGGATGTCCTCTACAAGCGAGGGTATTCGTTGCCTCTCCTAAGGTGCCTTGACCCGGACGAGGCAGAGTAAGCCATGAGAGAAATACACGAGGGGATTTGCGAAAACCATGCCGGTGGTCGAACCCTGGAAACGAAGCTCATCCGACTATGGGAGCCGACGTGAGAACCTTTTCCCAGCAATGTGATTGCTGCCAAAGGATAGCTTCAATACCGAGACAACCCCACACCACGCTCACACCAATAGAAGGTCCTTGGCCGTTTGCGCAATGGGGAATCGATCTCATCGGACCACTCCCGATGGGCAAAGGGTAGACCAAACACGTAGTCGTGGCCGTCGACTACTTCACAAAATGGGCCGAAGCCGAACCCTTGGCCACAATAACTGAGAAGAAAATCACATCATTCATATGGAAGAACATAGTCTGCCGATTCGGGGTACCCTACGCGATTATCTCGGACAATGGGAGGCAGTTTGACAACAGCAACTTCAAAGAGTTTTGCCGGCAGCTGGATATCAGACATTTCACCTCGTCCCCGGCCGACCCCCAGGCAAAAGGACAAGTCGAGGCGGTGAACAAAATCATTAACCATGGGCTGAAGGTCCGATTAGCAGAGCTTAAAGGAGCCTAGGTCGAGGACTTGCCGACAGTACTTTGGTCTTATCGGACACAGCTCGGACGTCCATCAGAGAGACGTCGTTCTCCTTGGCGTTTGGAGCAAAAGCAGTGGTCCCAGTTGAGATCGGACTGCCCTCTCACCATACTCAAGACTTCTCGGAGTCTCAAAACGATGAAGTCTTAAGACTACACTTGGATTTGCTCGAGGAGGCCCGTCGAAACTCGGAGTTTCAACAAGTCGAGTATCGAAACTGCATGGTCCTGTTCTACAACGCCCGAGTCCGCCCTCTCCAGTTTAAGGTCAAAGATCTTGTGTTAAAAAAGATCATTCACCATCACGGCACACTAGGTCCGAACTGGGAAGGGCCGTATGAGGTGAAAGAGCTAAGGCAAAAAGGCACTTATACGTTGGCCGACCTCAATGGACGAGAGTTGCCTCGTCCATGGAATGCCGACGATCTTCGCAAATATTGCCAATAAGAAGACGAGATTTAAGGTTCACCTCGGCCGCACGAGCATCCAAAGTTAACCTAAATGGGGGCCACCTACGTAACCGGTCAGCTCAGTCCTTTGATTAATTGTGAAAGTTATTGATTGCGAAAGTTATTGCGAAAAGTTTAAGGACAAAATGATCGATTTTATTAAGAAAGTTACCCAGGGGGCTGAGTTTATTACAACAATAAGCTTCAGATAAAAATCAAACTTTATTACTAGATTGTTTGCAATAAGCTTGAGATAAAAGTCCCTAGTCTAGAGAGGCCTCGGGGTCGGCTTCACGCCCCCGTGAAAGGGAATGAGAACCTTGGCCGCAACAGAAGTAGCAGCTCATCACCTCATCCCTGTGGAAGGAAATGAGAAGCAGCAGCTCATCACCTTGAGACGCGCAAGCCGGGACGAGCTCCCTCAAGTGGCTGGCGAATAACTCCTACGCCCACACTTCGCTAGGCGAGACCGAGCCATAAGAGACTCAGTCATGGCTTCCTCTACCGAGCGAAGACGTTCTTCATTCATACTAGGCTGAAACTCGGTAGAAGGTTGGCCACCACACGCCATCTCTCGCATGAGCTCCGCAGAGTGCAGCCTTTCGGACAAATCTAATCCTAGCCGGTGGCCCGCTTGAGTTCTTGGGTAAGACGAGCTTGGGTCGCCTTATGAACAGCCAGGCGATGTTCAAATTCCACCTCCTCCGCAGCAACATGGTCCACCAGCTCGAACTGTATCGCCTCGTTTCGTGCAATTGCGACCTTCATTTGGTCAATGACCGAGCTCCAGGAGAAATCCACCCGTAACGGACTCAGAAATCGAGGATCCTCACGACTAGAGGGCGGGAAAACTTCGCGCTCCTCGTAGCCAGACATTCTACCTCAAGATAGGTAAGATTGAGGGGATGAGAAAAATAAGAGAACCCATTGCCTATTTATAAAAGCAACGAAAAAGCTTGAACCTTACGACCCTCCTCGAAAAGAGGCGAAACTCCTTAAAAAGGGGCGAAGATCTCGGGAATAAGCAATTTCGGGTCCTGACGTTTGAGATCAATAAGAGACCTCGGACCTCAGACCCTTAACAAAGAGACCTCGGACCCTCCAACAAGGAGCATTGAACGTTCAAATCCCCTTGGGAAGGGACGCAATCACTCGGGAAGAGGCGAAATCCCTGGGAAAGAGGCAAAAATCTCGGAAACGGGCGGTCTCGGATCCCTACTTTACAAGGACGATGAGAGACCTCAGACCTCGGACTCGGAACCCTCTGCAACTAAAGAGGATGAGCTAGGACTTGGGAAAACTTCTGTTCAAAGGACCACCCGAATGGTCAGACGAGCTGAGTGCCCTCTTGAGGGCATCCGAGCCGAACAGTCGAGCCAAGATTTAAGAATATTTTTGAGTAAACAGAGAAAATAGAGGTAAGATAATGAAAAATGAAATTTTCATTAAGCTCGGTAACACTTTAAGGAAGGGTACAAAACGGGGAGCGGGAGAAACTAGACTACCCTACACTAAAAGGTCACCGAGGTGGTCCAGATCGACATCCTCCGGGCATGCCTCGTCTTGGGTATGCGGAGCATCCCCCGTGACAGTAGAGCCTTCGACCACCTCCTCGGGAGCCAAATCGGCGTCATAGGCAGTACGAATTGAGGCATAGTAAAGGGTGGGAACCTGTTCCACGGCCTTCTCTAGGGCATAGTCAAACCCCCCGGTGACCCACTCCTTCTGCGTCTCGCGAGTGCTGGGATGATTTTCAAATGTTGAAGTCAACAAGGCTGCGTCGGAAAGGGTGAGCTCAGCCTGGGCAACCTTCTCCTCGGCAGACGTTGCCCTCTCAGGGGCACACCTCAGGGTGTCCTTCAACTCGGCCTCAGAGATCTTCCAAGAGGCCTCGGCTTCCTTCAAGACGTCCAGTTGCTCCTTTAGCTAGCCCATTTCCCGCAGGGCCTCATCGAGCTTCGACTCCGCGGTCGCCCTAGCCATTTTCTCCTCGTGGCAACTCTTCTCAGCAGCATGCCTCTTCTCCTTGGAAACCCGCGTCCGAGCCTGCTCGGTCACGCTTAGCTGAGCCCGTTCGCGAAGTTTAGCACTGACCACGATGGCTCCTTCATATAGCGAAATGAGGAGCTGTAGAAGTCAAAAGTTAGAGGCTGCAAAGAGAATCAGAAGAACAAGCGAGTCATAGAGCCGAACATGAAGCTTACCAGGGCAGCATCGTTACACGATCGGCTCAGCAACCGATCTGCATTCTGGAGGTTCGGAGCTATCCGACCAGAAGTCGGTCCGATGAGAGAACGTACGGCGTTCCCCACGGTTACCTCCACGTTTGACGCTTGGAGGGAAGCAAGAAGGGGAACTCCCAAGTCCAATGGCTCTTCTGCCACAGGTCGTCCTGGAGCCTCGGAGTTAGACGACAGGTTCTCCACTTCTAGGAGCCGAGAAGTTGCCTCCTCGTTCTGTCGAGGAGCTTGGACGTCGATAGGTCCGTCAACAGGAAGCTGGCATCAAGGAATGGCAGAACCTCAACTGGTGGTGGAAGAGCAGGGACAACTGACCCCTGAGGAGGGGACACGGTCCTAACACGCCGGGTAGAGGGGCCGACACCATCTGTAGCTCGGGCGCGCTTCTCGCGCTACCGCCGCTAAAAGGATGAAAGCCCAGCAGACATCTCGTCTGCAAAAAGGTGATCGGTCAGACAGTATGGTGAGATACAAAGGTAAAATTCGAAAGGGAGAAAGCTTACATCGGACGGGGTTAAGATATAGTCTAACCTCCACAAGTTGCTCATCGCTCAGCAACACATCACTATGGCAGAGCTTGGGGTCAAGCTCGGATGCCGCCTCGACCACGATGCCAGAGGATTCGATTAAAAGATCGGCACTCTCAAATAGAACTACAAAGAAAAAAAAAAGAAGAATGTGAGAAACAAAGTATAATCATACCTCCTGGCCGAGCTTGAGGAGAAGTACTCACTGGGCACCCCGAACTCGACTGGGACTTCACAGATCGACCCTCCATCAGCATTGAGAGCCAGCCATTTACCGGAGACGAATAACCATTGATCCTTCCAGTTCTTGACAGAGGTAGGACCGACAATCTTGAAGTCTATATAAGTTCAGATGGCAGCGTAGTAATGACCTCGGACACGGTGGTGATGTTTTATGGTGAAAACGCTGAGAGCTTGGTCGACCTCGAGCTCACCCTACTCAAAGAGTTTCCATAAGGCATAACAGCCGAGCAGAGTCCCCCAGGCATTGGGGGTAAACTGGGCAGGGGCTAATCTGACCCTAGCTAGGAACAGTTGGATAAAGGGGTGAAGAGGCAACCAAACTTCCCTAGTAAACATATGAGGATAAAAGGCAACGCATCCGAGGGGAGGGTTCTCAAAAGACTCACCGGGGACGGGTAGCCTAAACTCAACGTTGCCGGGGATGGAGTATCTCTCCCCCAAGCTGACCATTAACCCTAAAGATAACCGAGAAGGACACCGCCAGGAGACTAGTGAAGGTTGGACCGACGTGGCCTCACCTCGGCAAGAGGTGGAGGCCTCAAGAGCCCTAGCCTCGGCTTCTACCCTATGGTCTGACCCATCGCTACTAAAGTCGCTAGACATGGCACTAGAAAAGGAGAAAGGATGGGAAACTGACCTAGCGCCGATGGCAAAGCTGGAGCTCGGATCAAGAGGCTGGAGGCAGATGCCACAAACTGGAGAGGGCGCGCACCTTTTATAGCCACAAAAGTGTCGCTTCACTGACGGGTGTAATCATAACCGCCGCCCCGAGAATCGAAGAGTCGTTCCACTCAGTGGGCGCGACTTTCGGTACCCCAAAGAGCGGTTACGCCTAAGGACGACCCCGGCAGACCTCGCTGCGATAAGTGTCGGCCAATACGGGTCGTCCGACCTTACGCCAAGAATTAACGCATCCTTACTCCTCAATCTCCTCCAGAGCGGAGAACGAGGAGTGGGGGCCAATGATGAGGCATAAAAATACCGGTACTCGTGGGCAGGCATAAGATCGCCACGTGTACAAGTAGACCTCCGTCATAACCGAGGTCTAACGAGATGCCGAAGCTCGGCCAAAATTGGACGAGCCCGAGGACGGGGATGAGTCCCTTAGATTGCTCCTTACAGGACGCGAGGG
>JAOANK020812055.1:0-10630 GCA_026257165.2 Telfairia occidentalis | reverse complement strand
CATCAATAACAACTTTATTGACAATAGAATGTGTTTACAAGCCATTCGAGTTTTAGGACATACACACCCAACATGGACAACTAATCTGTGATCAAGAAATTAAAAGCAATAAGCACATGAATGCATAAATAGAAAATGTAAGATCAATCTTGATAAATCAACAAATAAAACTTATTAAAACCAGTGCTACATCAATCCCTAGAACAAAGAGTTTAGCTACACATGTTTAACATAAAAATCAGAATTCTCATACTAAAATTCATGGAAAGATTACAAAAAGTCAAGAGAAAAGAGAAGAAATTAAACACGACGCTTCGATCCTTCGTCCCCAAATCGATCTCTACATTCTGAGCCTCGAAAATTCCTTTTCCACGCTTCCAATAGACCTCATTGCCCTCTAATTTCGTAAACTTCCTATTCTCAAATGTATTTTCTCTCCCAAATGATCCAAAAGTCCCAAAACTGCTGCAAAGCGATGTATTTATAATCCTGTCGCAGCATCTCGACACTATACCCTAATGAATATGGAAATAATGTGGTGGCGTCAAGACGCTCTAAGGGCAGCGTAAATTTCTTGCGCACGCCTTACCAAAATCGTGGCATCGAGACACTGTGGACAACATCACTCAAGTTCAATGGCTTCAGCATGTCTGCAAGCATCTCAACGCAGATCTTGGCATCCCAACGTTGTTCCTTTGTGAGTTGGATCTCCACTTTCATCAATTCTTCAAGTTATAATTGACTTTTTTGCTTGAATTTGTTAATAAACTTCTTGTAATACTTTGTTTTATTCCATTTGCACGGTTCCTATAAAGTAAATAGAAATATGTGTGAATCTACTCAAAATAAACATCAAACTAACAATATTTAAGCCATAAAAGTAGCCCACAAAGTGTGCTATCAAATAAAAACTCTAATAAATTTCATAATCTTTTCCTAATCCTATCTAAATAAAACCAATTAATTTTAACTCCAAAATTTTATCTAATTAATACAATTTATTCTAAATCACTTAATAAATCTCCAAAATAACATTCATTAATAATCAATTCAAATAAAGGGACGTTACACATAGACATACTTAATATGTGTTTTGACATGGCTTTTGAAAAAATGTTTTTATGTGAAATACTTATTGTATAAGCATCTTTTTTAAAATAAAATTAGTTAAATGTTTCATTGCAGTTAAAAAAAAATTATCTATTTTTATAATTTTTCAAAACTCTTTTAGATATTAAAGAATACATTTTTTTTATCTATTTTTAGATTTTTTCACACTACTTTTGGATATTAAAAAAAATTGAACACACTTTGAAACAGTTAACAACGTTTTAAAAATTTTAACCAAACATTACTATTAAAAAAAAACTTTTTTCATTAGTGAGCGATTTTAAAAGTTATATCTTGACATTGGCATAGCTTTAATTTTGAAATATATATATATTTTTAAGCAAAGCACTTAAATTATAACTTTTTTTTAAGAAAATTAGCTAAATGCTTCATTTAATAGCACTCTAAGTACTTTTTATATATTTTTAGAATATTGTAAACTACTTTTAATTATTAAAAATTTTCAAAAATACTTTTAATTAGTTAAAAACACTCTTAAAAATTTCAACTAAATAGTAATAATTTTTTTCCTTAATTCTTTTCATCAGTGAACGATTTATAACTCACATCAAACATATATTAGTGTGTTATAGCTTGGGATTGCTGTAGCTTTTAAAATAATTGTTGTACTTTTAGAATAATTAGCTTTAATATAAAGTAAATTAGTGTTTGGTCATTTTAATTTTAAATATGAAAATGTAGGTTATAGTATTTGACAAATTAATATTAAATTATTATGATTTAATATAATGACCAAAGTGGACATATTATTTCGATTATTCTTTATTTATATTTAATATCTAAATTTTTTATAAGATAATTATTTAAAAATAAATATGATTTAGGTTCCTAATTATTTGAGAAAAGATTTTAAAAAATAATTTTTATAAAGAATTGAATCCAACGAAATCTCATTCCAAATTTAAATACAAAATGACATAAGAAAGAAATATCTAATGAAAACAAATGTAAAAAAGAATAGGAAGAGATGAAGATTTTTAAGAAAGCTAATTTTAAAGAAACTATCCATATAATTCTGTAACTAATTTAGCTTTTTGTATTCTGTTTTTTAAAAACGTTTTTGGAATTATAAATTTCAAAAATAAAAAAAAAAATTAGTTTTTCAACACAGTTTTATGTTTTTGAAAACTCGTTTGTCCTTTTAAAGTTTACTTTTTTCTTTTTGGCATATCTCTCCAACAAATTTTTCTTTCCAAGAATTTCTATTCACCCAAATTTCTCTGTCTAAAAACTTTTTTTTTCTCTAAAATTTTATATAACCTTTATTTATCTCTCTCAAAACTCTCATCTTAGTATAAATTTATTTTTCTTTCTCTTTTAACCTATCCTAACTTTTATTTTTTTACAAATTTAATAATTTTTCCAAAATTTTCTATCTAACATATTTATCTTTAAAATTACTTCCTCACGATTTCTTCTCACATTCATTTTTATTATCTAACAAATATATCTCTCTAACTTTTTCTATCTAAAATTTTTCTCTCTAAATTTTTCTCTCACTACAAATATTTTTTATTTTTCTAATTTATCTTTTTTTCTATCATATCTTTTGCTCTCAACTTTATTGTTACTCAACAATTTTCTCCTTTTCTTTTATTTTTTTCATCTAAAATTTCTCCCCCTTTAACCTTTTTTTTTCTCGATCACTAACTACTTTTTTAAATAACGTTAACTAAACTTCTCTTCGTAGTTTTTTCTTTCTAAACTTTTTTTATATCTCTAAAATTTTCCTCATTAACTTTTCTCTCTAAGAAATTTATCATCATGTCTTCACATGTTTATTATTTATGCCTCCACATATTTTTCCTCTCTTTAACATAGCTCTCTAACTTTTTAAAAAATATAAAACAAAAAAATAGTTATCAAACAAGTTTGGTTTTATGTTTTTTAGAAATAGAGTACAAAAAACAGTTATCAAACATGTGTGGTTTTTATTTTTTAAAAATAGATTTTAGAAAAATAAAAAAATCAAAAAGAAAAATGGTTATTAAACTGGCCTAAACTTTATTTTCATCCATTTAATGGCATGGAAGCAAGAAGAGGAGGAGCAGAATGAGGGAGAGATAACGGACTATATTCAATTAAGAATACTAAAAGACAAAAATAAATGATATAGAAATTATTGTATTAAAAAAAAGGATATAGTAATTACATTCTAGAAGTCGGAGAATTTTTTATTTTCTTAAGTTTCAAAGCAAGGAATTTATGTACTAATTTTTTTTTTTTTTTTTAAAGTTTAAGGAATTTAAAAAGTTGAACGGTGTTTTAATTTCTTAAATGAAATATTACAAATATTAATCAATTGCTCAAATATTTAAATAATACAATATCTAGTAAAGAGCTATCAATCTATTAAATGAGAAATTTTCACGTCCATTACGAATTAGAATTAATAAATGTGGATTATTATTTATTAATTATAAGTTTTATTTTTAATTGCACTAATTAATTATAAGCTAATTTATATTGTAATTATAATTTAAGTTTAATTATTTAATCTAATCTATCTAATACCCATTAAATTAAACATAGGAAAAGGAATTAAATAGTAATAATAATAATAATAATAATAGGAAAATGACTTTTCTCCATCTTATCTTTTCCTCTTTAAAAAGAAAGGGATAAAATAGGGAAAGTAAGTTTCTCCTCATAGCCCCTTTTATAAATAGCATAAACGATAATAAATATAGAAACTAGGGTTGAAGAATAATAATAAAAATGTTAGTATTTATGTTGGTGGGCAGATGGTGTGTCAAAAGGTTTTTTTTTTTTTAATAATAAGTTAGCTATTTTAAATTTAAAAATAATATAATTTAATTATAAATAATAATAATGATTGATTTTAGATATTATTTTGAAATTTTGAAATTTTTTTGGAAAAAAAATTTATAAATTGTAGTTTGTTTTTTTTTTTTTTTGAGTTCTTATAAATAGTAGTTATAGATATAGATAGTTAAAGAAGAAATTATGTAAATTATAGAAAAAAAACTTTTTTGCATTCAAACGTCTTAAATTCTATATATTTACTATTATTAATTAATTAAAATAAAAACTCTTTAGATGGTAGGAAAAAAACTTCTTGCTTTCTAACCTTTTAAATTCTACTAGTGCTTTTGTTTTGAGCAACTGAAATGAAAGTATGTAGTAGTTAATCAGTGGGACATTCAAAGAAGTTATGCACCTTCACCTAAAAAAAAAACAACAAAACTGAAATGAAATGAAATTAGATAGTGGTTCACTATTGTTCGGCACGACACCAATCCGGACATAGTTTAACTGGTTAAGGCATATTCTCCTACAAAAAAATCGTGAGTTCAAATTCTTATTCCCACATTTTTTTTTAATAGTTGACTACCATGTCGAAAAAAGGAACTATATTCATCATCATTAATTAGTAACTTATATAACAAAATTAGTATATTGTTTAAATTTATAAAAAAAAAATTTATATATTTCTTACATATTACATATTGATAACTTTATTTTATATTTATATTGAGTGTAGTCGTAAAAATTATTATCATTAGTACTCGAATATAAAAATAAAAAGCATATAAAATATTTATACTTAATTTGGTTTATCTATATAATTATGCAATTATTTTACAAATGATAGAAATGATATCTAAATATAAAATGTGAACCATATTAATCATTAATTATTGATATAATTATTCTCTTACTAAAAAATAAATCAATTTAAATATTTCTAAGTTATCAATATTTTATTATCGACTCTATTTTCAAAATCTTAATTATTTTCCTACATATTATTAGTATATATTTTTTTATTTTTTTTAATGTTTTTAAAATAAAACTTTTCAAATCATTGTGGAAGTAACTGGAATAGATAAATTTAGACGTTCCAAAATTTTTGACATTCTAGCTTTTAATATTCTATTCATTTAATCTCCATTGGTGCATATAAATTGCACTAGTCAATAACACGTGCAATGCACGTGAAATTTGACCCTTTAGAGGTATTTACATAAATAGTATAAAATAAATTTGTATTTTCAAATGTAATAGAATCCTATATTAGTATAGTAGAAATAAGATAGTTCTTGGTTCATATTGGAAGTTGGAACATAGAAGAATAAAAGAAAACATTGGAACAAAATTTCTATGCATATATAAAAGCAAGAAAATAAAAGATATTTAAACTAGTCTACCTAACTGTATGTTATATCCATTCTATAACTATTAGATGATTTTAGAATTTTTTTTTTTTTTAGTTCAACATTTGTGGGGACGATGATTTTAGAATCTGAATCATTCAAAATACATATATCATAAAAACATTTAAACTAATCTAAAGTAGTTAAAGTAATTAATCAAATTAATTCAAATAGAAATTCACCGAATTCAATGTTTATAAGGGCATTTTTGTAATTTCTATTAGTTAAGTTAGAAATAAAAAGAAAGAGAAAAAAACAGGATTTTCGAAAATTTTGAAGTGTTTAGTTGAATTATAAAGGAAAGCTAGGGAAAGCAGGGAAAAAAAAAACAAATGAAATATAGAAGCTCGTTCTAATTGATGGTTTGAAGTGTTGAAATTAGAGGTTGTGTGGGAGGAAAAGGCAAGAGTTATTGTTGAGGCTTAGGAAAAGAATGGGGGAAGCTTGCCGCTGGAAATCGTTGACTGAGGGGAAGATTTGGGAAAAAAAAAAAGAAGAATAAGAAGAACATGGCGTTCATGCATGGTGAGAGGAAAAAGAAAGAAATAAATGGAGGAATAAACTGAGAAAAAAAAAGAAGTATGTTGCTGAAGTTGAAAACATGGGAAAAGAAAAGAAAGGAAGGAAGATGGTGATGTGCGAGGAGAGAAGAGAATTAAAGTGTAAAAGAAATAAAATTAAATTAATTTGACTTTTCAAACATCACATCACATTGAGGAAGGAGAGAAGAGAAGGATGAGAAAATAAAAATGGTTTGTGGGTTCCACTGAATAAGAGAGAGAAAGGAAATTCTTATGAAAAAAAAATAAAGAAAAATTTGGGGAATTTTGGGAATTTTGGAGCATGATATTTAATGAGAGAGAGAATATGGTTTCTAATTGGAGAATTCATTTTTCTTAAGCATATTATTGATGGAACTAAATATTTACCAATTTTCCATTGGATTGATATTAAAGGCCAAGTGGAAATCGAAACGGCTTACAATCTAAATTATTCATGTCGATAGTTTGTGAGTGGTTGTTTTCTAAAATGTTTTATTCAGTTTATCGAGAATATGAAGTTTAGAAACTTGAATCTACTAAATTGATATCATGATTTATGAAAGATTTATTGACTATGATTATGAATTTTTTCTGCAAAAGCTACAAGATATATTAGTATTAATATTACTAAAGTTTGTGCAGCATGATTTGAGAATGGTTATGTTTAAAGTATGGTTTGAAGAATTATGTAGAAATGTTTTCAAACAACTAAATTATGTATCCATGATGATTACCCAATACACTTATGAGAATGTGTTTCTATAGTCTATATGTATGATACATGAGGTATGTGGGGACCACCTTTTCACACATATGGGCTTTGAGCAGTGTGTTTAGGTGTTTTACTTTGCTCTGCGCGTGGATGACATGTTGCTCTGCTTTGCATCTAAGATTACTCGATGCCTAGTATGACAGGATTTATGATCAGTTCAGGAGTGCAAGTTTAGTGATGAGTTTTCATAACTCTATGCTCTATGTTTAAAAGTTATTCATTTATTATCTCTTAGATATCCAGTATTATGTTATATGATATTTATTACATGTGATTAAGTGTTTTATATTTCTATAAACGAATGTTTTATACTGATTTACTCAAAGTTATTTCTTATAGACTCTTCCACTCACTAGGTTTTTTAGCTCACGCTTTTTCTCCCAAATTTTTCTACTAGGTAGCATTTGAGTTCCCTATGAGACAATCAAGACCGACAACTGTCACCAGCCTTCTTTAATTGCATCACATTTTGGTGTTATAGTTGCATTGTTGTGTATTCGGGATGCATGACCAGCATCATTTGATGTATGTTGCACTTTTATCAAGATAAGCCTATATATATATGTTTGTTCATGAGTATATATCCAGAAATATATATATATATATTTGATTTTTAGAATTTTTAGATCAGATCATGTCTGATTGACCATAGATTCTAAGGTTTATTTAGGATTTATTGTTGGCACGACACGTCAAAGGTCCAAAGTGGTGATCTGGGGTGGGTCACGTCAATGTTACATAACATGAAACCTAAAGCTCAACTCCAAAAGCTTCAATATTTTTTTTTATTTTTTTTCCTTATAAATTCATTGAATTTTAAAAATCTACATTTTTTACACAATTAATTTGAAGGATTTTGTAAAAATTTTAAAATTAATACGATTCAGTTAATTTATTAAAAGAGACACATTACATTAAATGAGATAGAACATTGGAAGAGTTTTGAAGGGTGGTATATAATATTTCAAGAGAGAGAAAAATAGAATTTGGAGTAGTTAGAAGAGAGCATTGAGAGAGATAAAAAAAATTAAAAACAAAAAAAGATGCACGATTCTCACACGTGATTGGTGGGTTTGGTTGAGGGGGAACAAATATATTTTTAATAATTTTAAAATTTCATCTCTCTCCTCTTAATACTCATTAAAAAAATAAAACTTATGGAATTCAAAAGGCTTTTAGGAATATTGATTATTATTCATTAATTGTATTCTTTTAATTGCTAATATAATATTCATTAAACATAAAAGAAAATGACTATTTTCTCCTTTTTACCTTTCTCACTTTAAAAAGAAATTATAAAAAGAAAGGGGTAAAATGAAGAGATAAAGTTTCTCCTCATAACCCAATTTATATATAGTATAGATAGATTTACAATTATTGATTGTTAATTATTAATTAATTAAAAGAAAAACCTTTTAGATTGTAGGAAGAAATCTTTTGCATTCTATAATTTTTTTTGTTGTTGACAATTAATTATTAAGTACTTAATTTATTGCTTATAATTCATCATTAACGTCATATTTTATAAATTAATAAGTTAAAGAAGGGACAAATGTGTCCAAAAATATTTTTCAACATTCTCACTTTTTAATTTCTTTTTTTTTTTTAATATATTATAGATTATAGATTATACTTGTGTATAGTAAATCCTGATGAGTTTAAGATTAAATGTATCATTCTTATATCTATATATAAAAACTTTAAATCAAATTTAAACAATGTTATTACAAACTAATTTTTAACTTGCCAAACTTTTTTTGTTTTAAATGTTTAAATTAGTCACGATTTTGTTTTCTGTCTAAAGGGTAGTATTGTTAATTAATTTAAAAGAGAGAAAGTAATTGGAAGTATAAATAATTGATTATTGGTAACTAATTAATAGTGGCACGTCTAGTCTATAATCTATCAAAAAATGACAATCCTAGAAAAACAAAATAGCTTAAAAATATTTTTCTAAGATTGTCACATTTTAATAGATTATAGATTATAAATATTGGTCTTCCTTGGTAAATTCAGAGTTAATTAGGTCAACTCGTCAACATGGCATGCACCCATTAAATCTCTAATGTTATAATCGTGAATTATTAGCTTATTAGCGAATTCACTAATTTTCGAGCGAAATATTTATGTACGTTTTGCTCTAGAATTGCTCAATCATGCTTTCAACAATACGCTATCTTCAACTTCTGCTAAAATTATTTTCCCTCGTCGATTTGTTGAAAAAATAAATAAAATCAGCATCAATTAAGTTTTAAATACTTGAAGTTTATTCCTTTTAAGGCCTAAATCAGAATAATTCAATAAGATTGAGGTTTTTAAAAGCACTAAGTACAAAACAAAAGTCATTCTAACAGGTTAGCAGTCAATCATCAACATTTTATCAACAATAAGGATAAATTTCACCCTAAAAGACCATTAATGACTCTATTTTGGAGAGTTATCAATAGTTGGTAACTAAACCCATTTACAGGTAGCTAAAGATGAACCTCCAAACAATTTAATGCTACTGTTTTAGCTAGTTGAAGTTGTTTAGTTGAATGTTATTCAACCCAACTGATCACCAGTTGAATACACTAGCTATTTCTTTCCTGATAGGTTGAGAAGTAGTCGATTTTGCTTAAGCAACACAATATTTGAAATACTAGACATAGTGAGGAAGGTTGTAAAACCAACACAACCTTATATTCAACATAACACCCAATATATTTCTTCCAACTCCCATTTCTTTTAGGCAATTTACTGCTCCCCTTCTCTATTGACTAACATAAGCACAACATAGAACCAACATTTGTCCCTGTGGATTGCTCTAGAATATTTCCTATATTACTTTATATGAGTGCTTATACTTGAGCATGATTCAGTCTCATTTCGTATATTTTTGAAACATATAGAGCATTAATTCTACGTTTATAAAGAGAAAGAAATGAGACCATCCGACACTTGGCCCGGACCACTGAGCTCACATCATGGCGATCCTGTCAAACGTTCATAACTTCTGCCAATCTGCTAGCTAAGGTAATCAAGTCTAGCATTACGAATGTGATCTTTGCAATCTACCATGATCCGTGATGGATAGGACACCGCCACCTCCCACACACTTCTTATCAATGCTAATACACGCCCTCAATGGTAGGTACGCACGAATACCCTTACAAATTCACTACACTCTTTTGTGCTCTATTGACTTAAGTGTCGAGTGTGGTTGGCATAGATCCACACTAGAGCCAGCTTCCCTGTTATCTTGTAGCCACCACTAAGCTAGAACTTACGTCATCAGACGAGGATATTTCATCTAGAAACAAAGTACTTTTGAGATAACATAGAGGGAGAGCTATTCGACCTTTTGAATTGGGTAATGAGTCTATGAGATAGGGGTAAAGGTTGTTCTTACCACTTTGTATCTTCCCCTTGTATATTAAATAATGGGGAAAAAAAGAGCACGAAGAAAGTAAAAAATATAAAATTATAGAAGTAGAATGAAATTAGGTAACTCCGAGTGAAAGAAGATCTAATTGTGTTACAAACTATTTGGGAGACTCATCTTATTTCCCCAGTACAACAATTCCCCCCTTGATTTTTGTTTCAGAAATTGTGATGGGTGATATATTTTGGATTTTCCTTTTCACAAAAGTTCAAAAATATTTACGCTTGATGAGGCATGAAAATACCGATACTCGTGGGTAGGCGTAAGACCGCCACATGTACAAGTAGTCCTCGGTCGTAACCAAGGTCAAACGAGATGTCGAAGCTCGGTCAAAGGGGGACGAGCCTGAGGAAGGGAATGAGTCCCTGAGATTGAGCCTTACAGGACGTGAGGGGGACGAAATCATCTCGCTAATTCCTCCGTTCCAAGTCCGCCATGAACCAAGGCCAGTCGAAAATGTTACACCGCGAATGACTCCCCCAACCTCAAGTATAAAAGGAAGGCAGAATCACCTAAAAAGGTATGCAACAAGATCTGAGAACACTTTCTTACTCATTTCTTCTGCCTCTACTGACTTGAGCGT
>JAOANK020811836.1:0-10631 GCA_026257165.2 Telfairia occidentalis | reverse complement strand
TCTCTCTCCTATTTGTCAAAAATATAATAGTAGTAAGTAGAGAATGAACATTTTCTCATACTACAATGTATTACTTGCCATATCAGCATCTTTTAATAATGGTCGTCTAGTGTCTATAAAATAAAATAATATATCACGAAAGAAATATATACTACGGTAATACTAGAATTATTTCCATAGTGAAGTAGAAGATACCTATGTATCGGTGTGTAGGCAAGTATTTTATTAGTTAGAAAGTATCTGATTAATTACCAAAGAGGAAGACAGAAGTTGCATATTGATACTTATCGGTAATACTAGAATTCTTTCCGTAGTAAGTAGAAGCTACCTATTTATCATGTGTAGATAAGTATTTTACTATTCAGAAAGGATCTAGTTAGTTACCAAAGAGAAAGACAGAAGTGGCAATAATGAGAGCACTTGCAACTCCACCAACATCTTGAGCAAAAGCTCCCGCCAAACACCCCAACCCACCACCCAAAATGGTTCCCAAGCCTCGGTTAAGGCCCTTGCTCAGCATAGCTCCTGTGAAAAACCATATCTTTTTAAAAGGCTTTGCATATAGTATAGTATAGTAATTGAAATAGTGTGTAATATAACAATTTAGTAGCTAGGCTTAGGGTAATATTAAGGTGCTAAACCTGCAAAGAACTCAAAGACAACAACGACAGTCATTATAGCCCACATGGCATTATCTCCAACTTGGTTGTAGAGAGGATCAAGGAGATAGAGAAGTGAGACCACGACCAGAGCAATCCCAACCTTCACACTATGGATTATTTTCCTCATCTCTTGTTTCTTTATTCTCTCTCTAAAATTGGAGTGAAGCAAATGCAACTTCTTGCTTGTCGTCTTCGTCGTCTTCTTCTTCTTCTCCTCCTTCTGTTCAACAGCAACAGCAACAACTTCCTCTTCTTCAGGAATGGAGATTACAGCCGACCCCATTTCCCCACAAAACCAGAAACCAAAAACTCACCCTCTGATCTCTGTGTGGTTTAATTAGTGAATATGAGGCACTTGGGTTTGTGCCATTCTCCTCCATTTATATACACATCATGCTCTACAGGTCAATTGTTCCACACACCACTCATACTTCACTTTGTCTCTCTCTCTCTCTCTCTCTTTCTTTCTCTCTCTTGGTCAAGACAAAAGGTAAGAACTCCCAAAAAGAAAAAAAAAAATCATGAACATGTATATAAAATCAACACTTTTTCTTTTTTGTTTTTTTTTTCCGGTTCTTTTTTCCTCAAATGAGCACGTACTTAAGAGAACTAGTGCTTTCATTTGGTTTCCAAAGCGGCCAATTACAAGAGAAATTAATGGAACATGCTGCTACAATGTAGCTGACAATTGTACACCGTTAAATTTATGAGAGAAATCATAAGAACACCTCGAATTTATATCCAGTAGTTATAGGGGTTTAAAAATTTTTAATTTAAATTTAACAGTTACTAGGAGACAGTTACATTATGGCAGCTTCATTCAATAATTTTTCCAATTTACAAAGACTTTTGTTTTCTTATTCAAACAATGGGAATAAAATTCTCCAATTTTTTTTTTTTTTTTTACCGACATCTTTCTTGAGAAGATTTAAGTTTAACAAAGAAAAGGATGTGTATGAGTGTTTTCAAAAATTAAGAATAATTAACTTTCCATCTAGGAGTAATTTTCAAACAAACAAATTTTCACTAAAAATATTATTCTAAATTTATAACTTTTATATACATATTCAGTTTTTTTTTCCTTCACTTCAAAATATTGTCTTTTTCCATACCAAATACGCAACATTATGATGTAAGAGGGAATGTGTAGAGATTATTATATGCAAATGGCTTGAACCCACCAAGGAAAAGGAACAATTAGACAAGTAAATTTGTGCCAAATGAAGTTGAAAGCAACTTTTGGAGTGGAAATGGAGAATGGTTTAAGGCAAAAAGAATATGGTGAAAAATATGAAAGAATAATGGGCACTTAGCTAAGATATATGAAATGAGAGTACCTTTCATTTTTTCAATAAGGTTCGGTTACTAATTGACTAACTTAGGGATAACATGAAACTAAGAAAGAGAGATGCGCTTAAAGCGGCATGCAAGAAATCTGTGCACGTTAAGAGAAAATGAGAGATGTTTAAAATTACTATCACAATCATGCTGCCCCCTAATTACTGTATCTCTAAAACTCTAATAGGGCCCATCACTTTGTTTGTATGATTTAGCCTCCTTCGTTAATCGAAGCTAAACACTTGGAAAATACGTTACGAAATGTCACTTCTAAGTTCTATCGGTCTTTTTGTACAATATTCTACCACTAGGCATAAGAAAGTATTACTGTGCATATAAGAGTATTTTCACTTTTACGTAAGCTTTTTATTACTAGTGATCTTCTTCGCTTATATTCAATCCCTTTAGTGGTAGTGTTATATAATTTTGTCAATTTTTAGGTAATATATAATATTCTTTATTTCCCAACGAAATTTTATACATTATATATTTATAATCTTCCATCCCACTTTTATGTACTCGTTTACAAGGTACATAGTTGAGACAATCACTTCGATACCTCGTGTGTGCATTTAAGCATTATGATCGTAACGTAATAAGCCAAAATATGCTTGTATTTAAGATCATAGGATCGAGTCAATATCGATATACTAAAATTGAGAATAATCTAATTTTATGTAAATATCACACTAGTGTGAGCTAAATACTTTTAAACATATTTGTTATGATTTTAATAAAGAGAGTAGATTTTCATCATCTAAGGATATCTTTTTCTATAGTTATATAAATAATCTTAAAAAGAAAGAATCTGAAAAAATCAAAATTTATAATTTCATATCCGTACTTTATTTTGATACAAGGTTTCTATCTTGCATTTGTTATTAAGATACGAGTAGTTTATGTTTATGTTTATCACCAAATTTGATATATAATTAACTACATCTTTAAGGATGTTTCATCTATAAATATCTGTCATACTCCTATTCATTTATCAGTTATTAAACAACTCCACACTATATGATATTTGAAAAAAGAAAAGTTAATAGCTTTTTATATCATATCTCATTGAAATACTTTACTTACAACCAGATACCATAATTAATTTAATTACCTAAAAGTACTGTGGAAGTGTATAAAGTAACTTTGAAAGATTATAGTATATTTATAATATATAGTCGGAACATGAATAATTGGGTTGAATATGCACTAATTGGCTTTTGTGTTGTGTGTAAAGTATAGAAATATTAAATGAAATATTGTTAGTGTTTATCTCATTGTACCCACAATCTACTGTCTATTACGTGATCATGTTTGATTGCTTCCAAATTTTGTTCGGTTTCTATAGTTTTAAGGCTACAATATTATATTGAAAGGGTACATTATTGTTGTTGTACAATGGTACGGCACTTCAATTCCTTTTATTCTTTTTATATTTTATAGAAAAATCAAGTTTTATTTTCGAACTTGGTCAAGTTGTATCAATTTTCACTCTAAACTTTCAATTTCTTTAAATTGGATCTTAAGTATTGTAAAATTTATCTCTCTATTCAATTTAAGCTAATTCATCCATTCATTTTAATACAAAGGTAATGTGCAAATGTTCACAAAATTTACTGATTACAATAAAGTAAAACATTGCATAAAATGGTGAAGTTTGATTCATGCACAAATTAACTCTTGAATAACCTTCAAAACTCGTAAACTTGAATAAAAATTTAGATCTAATGTCTTTTTTTCTTTGTAATTCCATCCATTTTGTTCTTTATATATTTTATAATGCATTGAATGCATATGAAAATACTCTTTTTTTTAACAATAATCTTTTGAACAAAAATTTATTAGAGGAAAAAAATTGTAACATTTTTTCAAGTTTAAAGTTAAGATCACAACACTTGTCTAAATTTCAGGTTCAATTTGATAAAATTGAAAGTTTAGAATTAAAATTGATATAACAACGTGCTTGTTGACAAATTTAGAGGTCAAAATTGATTTTTTTCTTACATTTTCCGAGGTAAAAAAATTGATTGATGTCATCCAAAAGATGATTTCGTGCACAATCTTATATCTCTAATCATTCCTTTTCCTAATATTTGGTGGGGATTTGTGTCACAGAACATGGAATGCATACTACACATTATAATTAATTTTAAGTATATAGTTTAGAGATTACTTTACCATTAATTCCAACTTTTAATCAATAAACCAATTGATTAAAGGTATATCTCTTTGATCAAGAGGTCAAATCCCCTCACCCTAACATGTTGTTGAACTAAAAAAAAACTTTTTTTAATCTGTACAAAAAAAATGAATCTTTAAAATCAATTGATGTATAGAATAAAAAATTCTCATACAATTCAAGATATATAGAAAAAAAAAAAACTAGTCATCCTACCTACCCTA
Source organism: Telfairia occidentalis (assembly GCA_026257165.2). NCBI lineage: Eukaryota > Viridiplantae > Streptophyta > Magnoliopsida > Cucurbitales > Cucurbitaceae > Telfairia > Telfairia occidentalis. The sequence continues at coordinate 6,231 of JAOANK020811836.1, read as the reverse complement.
CCATGGGCTTTTTGGACATAATATATACTTCATATATATATATATATATATATATATATATATATTTGTTGTCAAATTTTAGTTAAAGTGATCATCGAGTTAGTTCATTACACGTTAGTGCCAATATGAGTTACAATATTAAAGGAAAAAAAGAGAGGAATGTAGTTGAAAAATACCTACAAAAAAGGAAAAATGAGAGAAGAAGAGGTAATTGACATTATTGTCAAATGCTAGACCATATATGTAACTCTATACAAGTCAATGAATATAACTCTTGTGATATGGTCATATATTGATCCGTTAATCACTCTAGATTTATATATTTTGTATGATTAGACATACTAAATAATAGTTGTCACATTTCTCGGCTGCTTTAAAGTTTTAAGGCAACTATTATGTGTTCTTGATAATATTGCGCTAATCGATATTACTCATAAAAAGGATATACGTGTAGAAATTGAAAAGTTTAGTATATACATGAAATTAAGAGGAAAAGAAAAGGACAATACATTGAATTTAAAAGTTAGATTACTTAAGAATAATGTATTTTGAACATTGGATTAATTCATGATATTGAAAAGATGAATGTTATTTGAAGTATATTTGCATCTTTTCAAGTCTTAACACATGGCGATTCGTGGTATCATATATAATTAAGTTTGTGATTTTGTTTGATAGGTGTCACGAATTTTATTATTCTTTTAGATAAGTATAAATTAAATTGCATCAAATTTGTTTTATTTCGGTCCATGAACTTTTAAAATGTCTGTTTTGGTTCTTGAATTTTCAAAAAGTAACTATTTTAGTCCATATCTCTATTTTATTTTCAACAAATTAATGAGATAACTTCAAATATACTTAGAAATATATGTTAATGTGAGTATGTATTTATTAAACTACATAGATTGAAGACGAGCATTAGATAAATAAATATTATATCACAAAATTATATTACAAAGACCAAAATGATTATTTTTTATAAGTTTAGAGACTAAAATAGACATTTTAAAGTTTAGGGATCAAAATGGAGCAAATTTGAAAGTTTTGAAACCCAAATAAAATAAACTTGCAAATTCAAAATTCAAAATGGAATAAACTTGAAATTAGTTCAAGAACCAAAATGATATTTAAACCTTGAATTTATATACAATACAAATACTAATATAGCAGATCAAACCGAACATAGCTCAGTTAATTAAGACATATCTCCTCGATCAAAAGGTGGTGCGTTCGAATCCACACCCCCACATGTTTAGCTCAAAAAAAAAAAACTAATATAACATAAATAAGTTTTTATTAAAAAGAAAAAAAAAAGTTAAACCAAATAGTTTAATTAGTTTAAGAGATATATCTCTATGACCACTGAAAAATCAGTAAAGTTTTAATCAATTCCACACGGTATTTGAAGCTTTCATTTTCAGGAAAAAGGTAGAAATAAATAAATAAATAAAAGAGTAAAGAATGAATTAATAAAATTAATAAAAATTAGGGTTTGAAATTTGGAAAAAAGGGTGTGAGTGCTAACTTTTTTGAGTGCTTACCCAAATATTTTTCACTAAACACACCACCACATTTACCACCATGACACTGACACAAACCTAGCAACTCAATTTTTATTTATCTCTCTTAGAATCATTTAATTAAAATACCTCTTTATTATTATTATTATTATTTATTTATTAATGCCTAACTCACAATTAAAACATTAATTTCAACTGTCCTTAATTTAATCTTATTATTGCATATATTCTCATTACTATAGTTCATGCACGTACAACCCCAACAATTTCTTTAATTGCTAAAAAAAAAGAAATAATTGATTAATACATTAATTTCTTCCTCATCAAATATTGTTTTTGTTTAATAGATTTCCTTGTCTTTAGTTGGTTAAAATGGCAATATCTCCACATTTTTTACATCTTTTGGATCTTAATTTTATTAATATTTTCAAAACTAATTTATTACTTGTTGGAAGATATTAATTATTTCTTCCTCTACAAAAATTATATACGTACCTAAAGGTTTTCAAAACAATTTGAAAAATTCATTCTTTTTATGTCATTTTTAAAAAAAAATTTGTGTCATTCATCCCTTTTTGGCGCAACCACACATTAGAGATCTAGAATGTACCAAACTTTAGGTCTATATATCTACCTATTTTTGTCACCCAATTTGTTGGGGTGGATGTGATCAGGGAGAATTGTGACATGGTAGTCAACTAGGGACTCGACGAAAGGGGTGGTAGCCTAGAGTATTGCTTCGGGGGTCGGCCACTTCGAGAAGGGGTGACCTCGACTTGAACCATGGAAGCTCAGCTCACGTAAAGTACACTTTGAGAATCTCGATGCCAATCCCGTTGGGCCAGAGACGATCACATTCATTAGTGCGGCTTGCTGAAGTGGGAGTCAATTATACGTCCCTCGTGTAACCAAACAGTCTACGCCCAAATGAACTCGACCCATCAGATTGCTCACACTATATAAATATTGAAACTGGTCCTAATAGCAGATATGCGTGATTATCCTTCTCAAAAATCAATGACAAACAATTACTATTGACTTAAGCATCAGAGCGTGTGGTCAACATAACACCATACTAAAATTAGTCATTTCCTTGCAGGTCACTTCGACACTTATTCTTCCTCTTTAAGTGGATTCGCCCATTTTGGTGCAACAACACACAATTAATTACCCCAAGAATCTTGCAATACTAACTTAATTCATCATAAATATGTTATTTGTAGATCATTGATAATCCTTACCTATCTATTTGGTATGATAATCAATAGACAGCAATTTTAGACCCGGAGGATGTAGGGTTATTAATAATATATATATTGATAAGCATAGTCAAATTTCCTTCTATTTTTTAAAGCGAAAGTTCAATTTAAATATGTTTTATTTATAGTCCTTAATTTTTAACACCAATTTACATTCCATTTCTTGCAATTTGGATGAAGAAATATTGTGACCTAACAATTAATTAAATGAATTGGCAAATAATTAGATTAATTAGACTTGAATTCTTGTATTTTTATGTCTATTTGGTCCTTTAATTTATTTTTTTTTTAAATAGTTTAAACTACAATAATGAACTAATTACTTGCTCAATCAATCTCCCAATTGAAGTTGCAACACATGAATTTTCGGCATTAAAAACCTTAGGCGACGCTCTTTAGCCTTCAACGATGAAAAGATTACGTCGTTGATTGTCCTTTTTATTTTTTATTTTTAAAAGAAAATGCATGTTATTTATGTATTCCATCAACTTATATTATAATTAATCCTTTTTAAAAGTATAGGGACAAAATATAATTTAAAAAGTTATCATCAAACACGGAAAGACCTTGGGGATGGAAGTAGTCAATATATGTTTTTATGCTGCGTTGATCGTGATTTTGGAAAAGTGGTTGCAAAGGAAACACTTTAACATTAATTAATTGATTAATATATGAATAAAGCATGATTAAATTTAATAATTAAATTTTAGGTAGGGTTAAGGAGGGGGCGTAATTTGAGGAATCCCAACCCAAACCAGTTGTAAAGGTTCATCAATCACTCTTCTTTGACACATAACCCAATGCCCCTGTCCTTCTCCTTATTTTATTACTTGGTATTCTTGTAATTCTGCAAACGTTGACCTCGTTTTATAAAGTATATATCATCGACTAAAAGAATCAACCCGAGCATAGTTAAATTGATTAAAACATTAATTTGTCTGATCAAAAAGTCGTGAATTCGAATCGCCACTAGTTTAAATTCTTACTCTTACATGTTGTTTAATTAAAAAAAAGAATAATTTTAGGATCATATCATGTTATTTATTTATGGAAGTTTCTTTTCATTGGTTAAATGTCACATAGTAGATATTAAATGCACTATAACATGATAGAAAGAGGGGAAAAAAAATTTCACCCCTAAGTTTGTCAAGGTGTATCAATTTATCGTCTGAACTTTTAATTTCATCAAATTGGTCCCTAGACTTAGATAAATGTTGTAATTTTAACTCTTTATTCAATTTATGCTAATTCACTTATTAGTTTTTACAGAAAACAATGTAGAATCTTTTTAAAGAAAAAAAAAAGCAATTTAAAAATTACCTTAAGCTTATTAATTTTTCAATAATATCAAGTATCGCATAAAATTAAGTTTGATTAATGCACAAATTAACCATCGAGTAACTTTTTCAAAATTCACAAATTTCAACAAAAAAAAAATTTAGCTCCAAGGTTGTTTTTGCCTTGGAAATCTATCCATTTTTCTCTTTAGGTATGTTTTATAATTCATTGAATGAATATTTTTTTAACGATCTTTCGAACAAAAATTTATTAGAGAGAAAATTATAAAATATCTTGAAGTTTAGAGTTAAGATTATTGCAACATATTTGAGTTTTGTAGTTCAATTCAATGACGTTGGAAGTTGTGAAAATTCAACTTGATAAGTTTAAGGATGGAAATTAATTTTTTTTTCCTAATAGAAAAGATGACTAAAATCAAAGAAACAATTTTGTGAAAGAAGGGATTCGGAAAAAAATAAATCTGATTGGAATTATAAGATTAAAAGAATTAATATGATTGGTTGGATATCAACATCCTGACCTAAAAACCATGAGAAGAAATTCGTTTGGAAAGTCAAAGGGTAAACTTGTAATAAAGTGGGAAAATAGACAATGATGTTGATGTTGATAGGAGGTCAAACGAAGTTAAATTACAAATTTAGTATTTAAATTTTGATGGTCGGTCTATTTAACCCTTAAATTTCTTTTCAAAAAGAAATATATATAATAACTCATCAAACTTTCGAATACATCGAAAAGAAAAAAATATTTTCATTTTAAAAGTTCTCGCTACCGATACTATTATTTAAATATTGATATGACATGATAATAAAACTAATAGATAATAATTTAGCATAGCGTTACACAAAAGAGTAAACTAACTAAATAAAATAACTACGTGCAGAAAAAAAAATCAACATTCTTTTTTCTTTTTTCTTTTTTAGTTCAATAAATGCAGAGATGAAGATTTGAACCCACGAATTTTTTAATAGAGATATGTCTTAATTAAGTGAGGTATGTTCGTTTTGACTCATCAAATCAACATTCATTATCCATTATTTCAATTAATGTGTTACGTCAATATTTAAATGTAACTGTGTTTAAAAAAAGACTTATTGAATTAAAATAATAAAAAAAACACAATTGAAACTTTTAAAATTTAGAGCACTAAATAAACACGAATATCAAACTTCTAAATAAAATTTGTAAGTATTATAGGAAGAGCCAAAATCAACATAAAAGTGTTTTTGAAAATTGTCTTAAAGACACTAAAAAATATTTGGTGAGAAAACAATTAGTACAGATCAATTTGTGTGGACTTAAATTAAATGGGTGATAAAGAAAAGAATTATTTAAAATGTAGAAGTAAATATGAAAGTGATTTGTTATCAAAAAAGCACTTACGAAATGAGTAAATTAAAAAATAATAATAATAATAATTAAAAGGAGTAATGGAAAATGGGAATAATGGGAAGAGAGAGAAGAAGTGGGTGTGGTTTCCTACCAACCAAAGTACGAATGGACAATCCGTGCAACGGAACATCATCCGTACAACTCACACACACAAAACCAAATCCACAGTATTTCACATTTCAAACTTTTTTTTAAGTGTTTTTTTACTGTTGGTTTTGGCCCTTCAAAATTCATTTTCAATTTCAGTGTGATGCACCGTCATCCCACCTAACCATCTCTTGCTTTCATTCTCCAAAAAATTTCTAGTACTCCGGTGGTATAAATTTTAGTATATATTCATTGCATTCACTATATGACATATTAATAAGTGTTGTATTATTGGTTTAAATTTTATTTTGGTTTTTAAAGTTTTAAATTTGTTTCATTTTGATCCTTAAACTTTTAAAATGTTTGTTTTGGTTCTTGAACTTTTAAATTTGTACTAGTTTGGTTCTTGAACTTTCAAAATGTTCGTTTTGATCCTCGCTATATAATTTTTCATCTTATATTTATTTGTTCAATGCTCATTTTCAACCATATGACTTAAATACATGCTCACCTTAACATACTAAATATATTTGAATATATGTAATTAGTTTTTTAAAAATAAAATAAATATACAGGAACCAAAATGGTTACTTTTTGGAAGTTCAGGGACTAAAACAAATATTTTGAAAGTTCAATGACCAAAATAAAACAAATATAATAGTTGAGGGACCAAA
>JAOANK020811726.1:0-22999 GCA_026257165.2 Telfairia occidentalis | reverse complement strand
CGTAAAGAGCTTTATTTAATTTAAAAACATGGTTTGGATTTTCAAAGCTTTCAAAACCAGGAGGTTGTTCAACATAACCTTCCTCCATTATGAAACCATTTAAGAAAGCACTCAATAAAGTTCTTATGAGACACAAATGCAAGCAATATTCAAATTGACTCAAGTCTAGCAACAGGAGCAAAAGTTTCCTCATAATCAATTCCTTCTTCCTGACTATATCCTTGAGCTACCAACCTAGCTTTATTTCTAACAGTATTACCCTACTCATCCATTTTATTTCTAAACACCCATGTAGTGTCAATAACTGGATGATCATTAGGACGAGACACTAAATCCCAAACATGATTTCTCTCCAATTGATTTAATTCCTCTTGCATGGCAATTAACTAGAACTCATAGTTTTCAGCTTCTTTAAAGGATTTTGGTTCAGTTTGAGATACAAAAGCAACATTATTTAAAGCATTTAAAGAAGAGCGAGTTTGTATCGCTTGAGATACATCACAGCTCCTTAGGATGGTGAGATGAAAATCTCCAATAGTGAGGAGGGCTTCCTTAGACTGTTGTTGAGTCTCTCTAGCTACTGCTTCCAAGTCCTTATCTTTAATATTTAGATTTTCTAAAGACTTTTCTAACTCATCACTAGCAGATACTTGATTAGAAGCAACTTGTGACTCATCAAACATAACATCCATTGACTCTTCAACAACTATAGTTCTTTTATTAAAAACTCTATATGCTTTACTACATGCCAAATATCCTAAAAATATGCCAATTTCAGTTTTTGACTCAAACTTTCCAAGTTTCCTTGATCGTTCAAAATGAAACATTTGCAGCCAAATACTTTGAAATAGTTGATGTTAGGGATTTTATTATTAAAAAGCTCATTATGTGTTTTATTTAAAATAAGCCTGATTAAAACATGGTTCATCACATAAGAGGCAATATTAATGGCTTCAACCCAAAAATATTTTGGCAAAATATGCTCATTTAACATAGAAGTTGCTAGTTCTTGTAAGGAACAATTTTTCCTTTCTACAACACCATTTTGTTGAGGTGTTCTACGAGAAGAAATATCATGTAAAAAACCATTTTCATCACAAAATTTTTCAAAAGAAGCACTTTCAAATGTGCCTCCATGATCACTTCTAATTTTTTAAATCATAAAACCTTTTTTATTTTGAATTTTATTTGAAAAGCTTATAAAAAAATTTATGGCCTCATCTTTATGAGATAAAAATAAAACCCAAGTAAATCTCAAAAAATCATCAATTATAACAAAAGCATAATGTTTTCCACGTAGGCTTGCAACTCTAGTTGGTCCAAAAAGATCCATATGTAACAGTTGCAAAGGCCTAGAAGTAGAAACCATTTTCATTGGTTTATAAGAAGACTTAGTTTGTTTACCCATTTGACAGGCATCACAAATTTTGTCTTTTTCAAAGTTTAATTTTGGAAGACCACGTACAAGAGATTTCTTGGAAATATGTGAAATCAAATGCATGCGAGCATGACCTAATCTTCTATGCCACAACCAAGAATCGTCATGCAAAGCAGATAAGTATTTATTGTCAACAACAGGATATTCATTCAAATCAATGGTGTAAACATTTTTATCCCTGTTTCGTACATACAGTATTTTGCCATCACATGCATTTTCAATTATGCCATTTTGATCACTAAAAATTACTTTATAACCTTTACCACATAATTGACTAATACTTAGCAGATCATGCTTCAACCCATCAACCAACCAGACATTTTCTATAAGAAAATCAGACCCATTTTTAATATTACCTTTTCCTATAATTTTACCTCTTTTGTTGTCGCCAAAGGTAACATATCCTCCATTTCGTTTCCAGGTATGTAAATTTTGTGTGGTCCCCAGTCATGTGTTTTGAACATCCACTGTCTAAGTAACACTTATTCTTTATCGATCTCAAGCATATCTGAAATTAAATAATTCTCAAGATGAAACCTTTGGTACCCATACTTGTTTGGGTCATTGAGGGTTAGTAATAAAAAAATTTAGGAATCCATCTCTTTTTATTTGCATTCATAGAACCAGATTTCCTCAAATTACAAGCATAAACTTTAAGACCATGTTTTCCACAAGCATGACACACTGTAGAAGACATGGAACTTTCTTTGACAAAATAATTTGTAAATTTCTTTTGTTTTTTGTGAGGTTTGTAACCTAAACCACTTTTATTAAAGATGCCTTGTTGTTTTCCCATCATGATATCCAAATTCTTTTTCCTATTTGTAAACTTTAAAAGAGTAAAGGATATATCTTTATTGTTTTATTTCCTAAATTTTATACTCCTCTTTTAATGCATGCAAATTTGACTTAGACAAAACAAGATCATTTCTTAATGTCTCATTTCCCTCTTTTAAACTATCTAGCTGAATTAATAAGTCATTGTTTTCATGAGCTAATCTAGTATTTTTCTTTCTAAGAGACATATATTTGCAACCTAGTTTCTCAAATACATCCTTAATCTCATTATAGGCATCCATGAGTTCATCAAGAGAAAGGTTTTCAAGACATACCTTATCATCGTCATCTTCATCTCTAAAAGCCATGAAACACAAATTCGTTACTTCTTCCTCAATTTCAGAGTCACTTTCATCACTTTCATCCCAAGCAGCTTTCATAGCTTTCTTTTTCTTTGAGAATGATTTTCGTTGAGGGCAATCATACTTCACATGCTTAGGACTTTTGCACTCATAGCATATGATTGAGTCTCTGTTGCTCTTTTCTCCTTTAATATCTTGACTTTTGACTTTCTTGGAGAAATTTCTCTTCTTGAAGTGCTTTTTGAACTTCTTAGTAAGATAAGCAAGTTCTTCTTCATTTATTTCATCTTCACTTTCAAAAGCCTCTTGATAGGATGTAGACTTTAATCCTAAGCTCTTCTTCTTCTTGACTTCCTTTTCTACGTTTCCCTTCATTATTATCTCATGTGTCATGAGAGAACCAATGAGCTCTTCTAATGGAAGCTTTGAGAGATCCTTTGCTACTTGGATCACCAGCACTTTAGCTTCCCAACTTTTTGGTAGTGATCTTAGGATCTTTCTCACGTTTTCAAACGTAGTGTATTCTTTTCCTAGTCCTTTCAAAGCATTCACAATATTTGTAAATTTGGTAAACATCTCGAAAATTGACTCATTAGCATCCATTTTAAATAATTCATAATTATGAACAAACATGCTAATTTTAGACTCTTTCACATGATTAATTCCTCCATGAGTTCAAGCATATCTCATATTTCTTTAGCAAAGTTACATGCAGATACTCTATTAAACTCATCGGCACATAATGCACAAAATAAACAATTCATTGCTCTAGCATTAATAGATATTTTTCTTTTATCTTCATCATTAAACTCATTTTCAATTTTAGGTACATCAACATTTTCAATTTTCTTGGTTGAAATTAAAGGACCCTTAGAAACAATTTCCCACAAATTGTAATCAATGGAAATCAAATAAATTTTCACCCTAGTTTTCCACCAAGCATAATTATTTCCATCAAACAAAGGTGACCTAGTAGTAGATTGACCATCGGTAAACTCGTTAACCCTAGTGTTTGCCATAAGCTCAAACAATTAAGTTATAAAATCAAGAAAGATAATTTTCTTTTAAATAAAAAAATTAAATAATTAAATCACTTTCTTGCAATCAAAAACAAAGTTTTCAGAACTTAAAAAGAGAGAAAAAAATGTTCCAAGAACCAATTTTCAAGGAAGAAATAATGTTCTAGTAAGACGACTCAAAACGATTCAATTTTCCCAACTTTTTTTAAAAAGTAGAAAATTTTCCAGCATTAAAACATATCATAACAGTTTTAGAATAATTAAAAAAATAAATTTTGAAGAATTTTTTTTTAAAGAAAAACGAGCAACCAACTTTGATACCAATTGTAGGATCGAATGACAACACTAGAGGGGGATGAATAGGGTTGACTACCAATTTTAAAAAAAAATAATTTTAGTCCTAAGATTGGCAATCAATTTCAAACACCCAGTCAATAATATGTTCAAAAGATAAATTAAAACTAGCACAGTTTATCAAATCAATCCTAGCATGCGAAATTAGCAAATTAATTAAACGAAATTTAAAATGCGAAAATAAAGAGAAAGGAAAAGAGGATACCGAAAATTTATAGTGGTTCGGCAATTTGCCTACTCCAGTCCCCAAGACTCCTTCTTGGGTATTTTATTGCAACCAACCCTCTTGCGGGTGAAAACCAATCCGAACGACCATCTTTTTTTTGGCTAAAGAGAAACCCACAATCCTTTTTATTGGTTCAAGATCCAACCAATCTTTTTTTCTCACAACCCAAGGTGATCCCACACCTTTATACAAAATCCGATATAACAAACAAAAAAACAAACTAACAATACTTCTAAGTAGCTGGATTACACAATTTTGAATCACAAATATTAACAAAAAGCTCTCACAAATGTAACTTTCACAAATCGTGAAGCGATTTTTGCAAGGGAGAGATTTAGAAGAATTTGAGCAATTTTTAGGAGAGATTCAAGGGGATTTTTGATAAAGAAAGCTTGATGGAAATTGGTGTTGTATATGAAAAAGAAGACTAACTTTTTGTTTAAGAAAAATAAGAGCATATTGAAAATTAGTCATTGGATCTAGGTCTTAAATATGAAAGGTGGAGATTTATTTTGTAAAAATGGAAAGAAAAACGGCTATAATTTGAAAAGAAAAAAATGAAAGAAAAATGGGTAAGAAATGCACTCCATAGGGCTTGAAACCTGGTCCTCGCACGCAAATTTTTATTTTTTAATCAATCTTCTTTTCAGTATAACTTCTTTGTTTGATGTCTGATTCGAGTGATTCAAAGTGGATTGAAATCATCTTTTCGAGCTTTACATTGTGAACAGTTAGAAATACAAAAATTATCAGAAAAATAAATAAGTTTGTTATCATCAAAATACTAAGTTGATTGAGCCCTAAAGCTAACACTCTTCTCACATGCGCGCGTGGCTGACTTCATCTTATTTTTATCATTTCGATGTTTCAATGCCCTAGCCCAATATTGAGACCCTACTCCCTCGACTCATCACTTATTTTTGCCTTATTTCTTCATTCCTTGGCCAAATTTACTCTTTTTAGGCTTGGTTTTTGAGCTGAACAACCCCAAATTCATAATTTTATCATAGAATGCTCGATTCCTACAAATTATAAAAAAAACTCGTGGAAGCTCAGATTTTTGTCCACAAAGATAGCTAAAATTGGACCTAAGGATATCACATTTTGTGTGCTATCACCTAGCCAATTGTGTTATAGGTATATGAAGAAACCAATCGTGTTTTTAATTGGGAGAAATGCAACTTTATGGTTATATAAGGGGATAATCGGAGGCTACAAAATCGCTAAGGAAGTTTTACAATGAGATAGGGCAAAGTTTCTTAGGTCATGTTGGTTTCTACAGAAGGTTCATCAAAGATTTCCCTTGTGCTTCCTACTCGAGCATAATAGACACTTTGAATTTGGATAAGAACATCAACAAGCTTTCAGAATTCTGCAAAAAACCCCTATCACAACACGTATAATATCAGCTTGAAATTGGCAACTCCCCTTTAAACTCATGTGTGATGCGAGTGACTTTGCAGTGAGAGCAATGCTAGAACAAAGAGAAGACAAATGCCTTCATTGGGTGTATTATGCCAGAAGTTCCCTCTAAGATGCTCAGCTAAACTATACAGCCACAGAAAAGGGAGCCTCTAGCTGTCATTTTTGCATTTGAGGAATTTAGGACATAACTCATAGTTTCCAAGGTAATTGTGTACATTAACCATGCTGCCTTAAAATATCTACTAACCAAAAAGGATATAAAGCCATGGTTAATAAGATGGATCCTTTTGCAGCAATAGTTTGATGTGGAGATTAGAGATAAGGAGTCAGAAAGGTTAGTGGTTGATCATCAATCTAGGCTTGAGAATTTCAACGAAAAGTTTCCACAATATAAAATCAAGGATACTTTTCCTGATGAATATTTATTTTTGTGACATCCAAGCTTAAGCCTAAACTCGCCATATACAAGACAACTTTCAAAATCCACAAAATTCTTCCAAAATAATACACAATTGTGTTTGCAAACATGGATGGACTGATATCCTAGCTCTTACTCACGTAGCTTCCTTTTAGCTTCATAAAATGAACAAGGTATAGATGCATCATTTGGAAATGCTTCTTTTAACAATTGTAGCAACATATTGAATGACTTGTTACTCCAATTGTTTAGAACTTTGATATGCATCAACTTCACTAAAAAGTTCAAGGAAGAGAATTATGTACAACCAGGATACAATTGATTGCAGGTTGCAGTCATTAAGTCCTCAAACATATTCAAATTAGTATCCCTTTCATGGACGTTTGTTGGAATCTCATCCCCAAAGTTTTCTTCATCTACATACTCTTCTACCACCACACCTTGCAAATCATCCAAGAGATCAAACATATCATCTTCTTCCATGACAACATTACACTCTCTTTCAGGAGTTGGGTCTCTTTGAAATCAAAATAAGTGATAACTCTCCAAAAGAGGGTTATTATACCTATCAAATTGAGTCTTTGATTGTTGTTGATAGTGTGTTAGCATAACGAAAAGCATGTGGAAGTGTCAAATTTATCTGTAACTTGCCTGCCTGTAATACTTAACAGTTGATGAATGTAAACACTACTGAATTATGGGTGTATTCATGGCAGCTTACAGAAATTAAAGGAAATTCAAGAAGTGATGGGACATGGTAGCATCTTCCCTTGCAAAATGTTGTAGCATTTCAACAAACAAAATATTTGCAAGAATCCTCCAGTGTATGGACTGCTGATTTTTATGAAGTGTGTGATGCCTCAAAAAGGCACGATTTACCCTTTCTCTAAACGTGGGACTCTAAGAGGGCACCATGAGCCATTTTTGCCCCTGTATTTAAGGCAAGAGACACACATCTCTAAGACAAGTCACCAGAAAAGAAGGAACCTAGAAAGGAAAGGGCAAGGATTCTCTCTACAGAAGAATTTGAACCTCTGGCGGAGAACCCAACTGCCTATTGTTTTTAGAGCCTCCCAAGCTTCGATTATACTGTTTCTTACTCTTTGAATGCTATTTTAGTTGTTTTATTGCATTTGTATTAGTGAACTTGCATTTATTCCAGCAGTTATTTGAGCATTCATTTTAGCATTTTCTTCTTCTATGTATTGTAGCTAAAACTCATTCGAGTAGTTGATGATTGTCATGTATTGCTAAAGCATTGTTGCTGTTTCTTTTGGTGAATGAAAATGACTTCTTTTATTTCTTTTAATTTATTATATTGTTTGATCGTAACCTTCCCAGTTGGCCACTAGAAGTTAATTCTAGCTAGTCTTATTGCTAACAGGTAAAAGACTAGTTGAATCCAATTAGAATGATATAGCAGAGAAGGATTATTCTATTCTCGTAGATGCACTAGACATAATGTTGAAGCTATAGAACTAAAAGGAATATGTGCTTGCTAGTTATTGAGTCTAAGTTTAAGAAAAAATTAAACTTGCGCTTAAGTATATGTTGCTTGAAAAAGTGGGTATACTATGAATTCCTATTTGCAGAAAGAACTTTGCATTTCTAGAAGAAACTACAGCATAATGTCGTCTCATATGACAGAAAGTCATTAACTACCCTTATCTTGTTATCATTTGTTGATAACTTTTGTTTAGCATATTTTCCTTATTTTCAACCTTGGAACCAACCGATTTACTCCTTCTCCCTTCACCTCTAACAACAACATTGCATTACCTATTTAATTTCTTATCTAAATTAATTGCATAAAGCATGAAAACCTAATTTAGATTAATCCAAGTCCCTCAGGTTTGATATCCTATAATACTCCAGTATTACTTGTCTGATTGCGTATACTTGCGCATGATTTGTCTTCATTTTCAGTACTGTTTTGCATAATAGAGTCATCATTTTACTACTACCAAGGAGACAACATATTTTTGGCACTGGTGCCAGGGACTTTAATGGTTAATTTAGATTTAGTTTACTTATTTGCAACTCTTTTTTGTGAAGAATATCTTAAGTGTTATTAACCATCTATCTTTCATTTGTTCGATTAATACTTTGTTGCCTATACAAAAGTATCATAGTGTATGAACGAGCACATAGCAGTATTTGTATTTCATTCACAGATAAAGAGAACCTTACATCAAAGAATTAGAGCAAATAGGTAAGCGCAAGGGTTTATCGCAGCTCATGACATCATGGATAATCAAAATGCTTAGATTTTGGATCCACCAATAAATATTCAACGAAATCTTGTACAAACTACTGTAGATGGACAAAGAGTAGTTCAACAACAACAGATGGACCAACACAACCAATTGTTGTTAGTAGATGATCGCAGTAGAGCAATCAGAGAATATGTAGCCCCATTGTTCAATGATTTTAACCCAGTCATAGTGGCAAGGTTGAATGGTGCTCCAGCATTTAAACTCAAACCTGTTATGTTCAAAATGTTGCAAACTAATGGACAGTTCGGAGGAACAAAGTTGGACAATCCCCATTTGCATTTACAGTCACTCCTTGCTTTATGCAACTCTTTTAGAATCCCAGGTGTGACAGAAGAAATGCTGAGATTGACATTATTTCCTTACTCTTTGAGAGATAGCGAGAAAGTTTCGTCAAACTCTCTGCCACCTAGATCAATTACAAGTTAGACAGACCTTACGAAGAAGTTTTTTGTTGAAATACTTTCCTCCCACCAAGAATACGGTACTCAGTGGTGACATAGTTATGTTTTACCAGCCAGAAAATGAATCGATTGATGAAGCATTAGAACATTATAAGACATTATTAAAGAATTGTCCTCATAACAATCTGCCTAGTTGTGTGCAAATCGAACATTTCTGCCATGGATTAACACCTAACTCTCGGTTAGTCTTTGATGCATCAACTAATGGAGCCCTACTACAGAAAATCTATAATGAAGCATTTGATATTTTGGAAAGAATATCTAGTAACAATTCGCAGTGGACAAATGAGAGAGAGAATGGCTAGAGAAAGGGCGCAGGAGGAAAGATTGAGATGGACGCTATTATAGCATTAAGTGTACAAGTAGCAGCTATGGAAAATATGTTAAAAGCCATGAACGCAACCGCCACTCTACCGATAAAGGCAATTCAACGATCTATAGAGGTTAGTTGAGTTTTTTGTTGAAAAGCACATCTTTTCGAAGACTACCCATCAAACCCAGCATCCGTATACTATGTTGGACAGAACAACAAAGGACAACTCTTATTCTAACACATACAATCAAGGATGGAGATAGCACTCGAACTTTTCTTAGGGTGGTCAACAAGCAAGCGCTAGCAATGCGCCAACAATTTTCTCCAAGATTTATGAACCCAATGGTTTAGCAAAGTACAACAACGAAAAAAGTTCAACCAACACGGCAAAATCAACAATCAGATAATTTGGAGATTTTCATGAAGGAATATATAATGAGGAATGATTCTCTAATGCAGGGTCAAGTAGAGACGTTGAAGAATTTGGAAGTACAAGTACAGTTAGCAATTGAAATTCGTAGCAAACTCGCTAGTACATTGCCAAGCATAACTGAATTGCCCAAGAGTAGTGGAAAGAGTAATGCAAGGCCATTATCTTGAGAAGTGGAAGAGAGTTATTGTAGGAGAGAGAGAAAGTGGTACCAAATGAAGAAGAGCATAAGGTTACACCAGAAGAAAATAATAAAGAAAAATAGAAATAGGTGGTTAAGAATACAGATAGCAAAAGTAGAAAGAATCCTACAACAAGTAAACAGATGGAAGCCGACAACTACCTAAAGCTCTCCCACCACCTCCTTTTCCACAAAGACTAAGGAAGAAAAATGACGAAACACAGTTCAAAAAATTCTTGGATGTACTGAACTAGCTGCATATCAATATCATGCTAGTAGAAGCCTTAGCGCAAATGCGTGGTTATGTGAAATTCTTAAAATATATTCTAACAAAGAAGAGAAGACTACGAGAGTTTGAAACTCTAGCGTTAACAGATGAATGCAGTGCCATTCTGTCAAGCAAGATACTAAAGAAAGTGAAAGATCCTAGAAGTTTCACAATTCCATGATCTATTGGAGATCAGTACGTGGGCAAAACATTGTGTGATTTAGGGGCGAGTATTAACCTAACGCCCTTATCTGTCTTTATACAGTTGGGAATAGGTGAGGCGAGACCCACAACAGTGACACTTCAACTTGTTGATCGCTCCATGGCGCATCGGGAAGGAAAAATCAAGGATGTTTTGGTTAAAGTTGATAGTTTTATCTTCCTAGCCGACTTCATCATCTTAGACTATGAGGTAGATCGCGAGATTCCTATCATTTTAGGAAGACCATTTCTGGTGACAGAAAGAACATTAATTGACGTGCAAAAGGGTATTTTAACAATTTGTGTCTAGCATATTTTCCTTATTTGCAACCTTGGAACCAATCGATTTACTCATTCTCTCTTCACTTCTTACAACAACACTGCATTACCTATTTAATTTCTTGTTTAAATGAATCGCATAAAGTATGAAAACCTGTTTTAGATTAACCCAGGTCTCTGAGGTTCGATATCTGGATACTTGAGCATGATTTGTCTTTATTTCCAATATCGTTTTGCATAATAGAGTCATCATTTTAGTACTACCTAGAAGACAACAATAAGTTGGCAGGTTCTTCATGATAAACTCATTGACTGTAGGATAAAGATATACCATTTGTGAATAAATGTTGTTCCATTCCGTCCAATAATTGCCACATTGATTTTTGAGAATTCTTGCATGGGCATCTCATTTTTCCAACTTCATTAACATGATTTTTTGCCACTTCTAAAAATTGTGCAACTCCACCAATATACTCTCTTGAGAACCTATCCCTAAGCTTAATCCAATCCTTATTTATTCTCAATTGTACTTCGTGATTCAGTCAAAATGATTATATTTCAATCTTATATGTCATGGACAAAAAGTTAGATTACATTTGTCAATGGCTCAATATTGATTTACTTTTCGAGGGATAGACTATGTTTTAGAGAGAGAGAATTTAGGGAGGAGAGGGTTGAACAAAAGAGAGATTTAGACTTTAGAAAGGGAGAGAAATATTTAATAAAGGTTGAATGAGCTCTCATAAGAGGGCAAATAAATAGATTGTTAAGCCCTTAATTTAACTATGTTTCATGCTCAATACATTATTGTTGAAGAACTTAATAGCTAAGAGTCCAAATGGGATTTGGAACCGACTTTAGGTGAGTAAAAGCTCAACTAAGTGAGAGGCCACTTAGTTGAGTATGTCATACCCCAATTAGTTGAGTGTTAGAAAACTACCTATAATGCTTTTGGATTGTAACAATATGAATGACTAGGTTCGGATTAAGGTATAATGCTACTTTCCTTGGGATAGAATGCTGGAGCAAAAGAATTGTCGAATCGAATCACACAACAATAGTCTCCAAATCCTCCTAGATTTTCCAAATATCTTAAGTTGATTCTCATTAACCTATATAAACTAAACTTGTTGTATTCCTGCATTAGGTGAGTGATTACCCCTAGCCTCCTCCCTTAGCCAGCAAATAACCTAATCTAGAGGTTAATATGTTTTAAAGGCAACCTACTTCTCTTTATTTGTCTTGAAACTTAAAAAAGTTATTCATGCGTGTTGGCCAGACAGACACAAATATTAAGCAATTAAGAACACCTTTAAAACAATTCAATTCAACAAACTTTACTTCAATTTTAAATCAATTTAATAACATCACCCTTAATCCTCCCGTAAAGGTGATTAGTTCATGCTATAATAACGAAAATGCAAGCAAACGAATAAAAATAATAATGAGTTCATAAATGCAAGTGCTGCAAAGAAAAGAATAGTGTAGAATTTTGTGCTCCAATAAAGATTATGAATGAATCTTCTTTTTCGCTTCAGCTTTCTCTGACATTGTATTATTTTGCAACTTCTCCTTCCTCTTCTATTTATTGACTTCAGTCCGTGCAGAAAAATAGTAGAAACGTCTCTAACTTAAAATTGGAACTCAAACTCTCTCTAAACAATAGATAATTCGACTCCTTTGTTTTGGCGGTATCCTTTTTTTTTTGTAAGTTTTCTCTTGTGGTTGAGAAGTTTATTAAGTCAAATAATCCATGTGTCATCCATCCTACGGATGCTAGATTTCAAAATCTCCTTAATTTAAATTTCTGTTATTCTTGCGTGGGATATCTACTTCCATTTTTCTACAGAATTGCTCGATCAATATTTTTGCAAATTTTTGCAAAAATGATGCCCCTTTCATTCATCTACTGACAAAATAGCTGAAATCAGTAGCAATTAAGTGTGAATCTCTCAAAAATCATTCAATTAATACTTCAAATAGAATAATTCAACAATATAAGAATTCTTAAGAGTTCAAAATGCAAAACAAAGGTAAGCCTAACAATTCTATTATTAAATCATAGATACTTTATCAATTAAAGGGCTAAAATTTACCATAAAAGACACCCAATAACACTATTTTGGAGAGTTATCATGATTGTTAAACAACAATGAGAAGATAATTTTGTAACAAGTTTAGTTTTGATGGTCCTTTCTATTTTCAACTGATTCTAATCTTCCTTTAGGAAAATTGTTAAACCTTGATTCATAATAGTATATTTTCAGATGTATGATCCTAGAGTTTTTATTCTTTTATCTCATCAGATCATTGTGTATTTGAAGAGTCTAATTAGGGATGGTAACGAAGAAGAGCGAGGCCATGGATGTATTCCCTATCCCCAGTGATAAATCTCCGAAAGAAGGTTATTATTACTCCATTTTCATATGAATGTTTATGTGTTTCACCGCTTTTGATAAGAAAAGCATGTGTTTTACCCTTTGATTCCTTTCTATTGTCAATTGATCTCCTTGAAGTGTTGCTTTATTGAGTGTTATAGTTATTATTGATTTTGGGGTTGAACTTATGGCAGTTAAAACAACGTAAAACATGTGAAGTACAAAGGCACGAAGCGACACGATACGGTAGCATTATCCCAAGCATAATACTCTAGCAAGCTGATAGATAGAATATTCCCCATAATGTTCCAGTGTATGAACTACTGAATTTTATATTAGGCATAAAAGCATCAATATTTTAACCCTTAATTGGAGACAGCAAGCTTTTGGCACCGTTGTTAAGGATTTTTCTATGTTCTTTACTTAAGATTTGATTCATGTTGTTTCTAATTTTTCTGAAGCATATCCAGTGTTGTCGACACTCTATTTCTCATTAGTTTGATCGATATCTTGTTGCTTGTACCGTCTTGGTGCATGAATGAAGATGACATAGACTTCATTATTGATCAACAAATGGAGAGGACATTACACCACAGAAGAAGAGCAGCGCGACGAGCATAAGGATTTGCCGCGCTGCTCAAGAATTTATGGAATACCAGGACATTCCTATTTTGGACCAACCAATACATAGTCCTCACATTCCTACTCAGGTCACAACTCACTTAAGAAGAGTAATGCAGTAGTAACAAATAGAACAACATAATCTAATTTTGTTAGCTGATGATCAGGACAAGGCAATAAGAGAGTATGCATCTCTAGTTTTCAATGATTTTAATCCTTTGATTGTAACAAGACTGAACGGTGCTCCAACATTTGAGCTTAGTCCAGTCATGTTCCAGATACTGCAGACGAATGGTCAATTTGGGAGAACTAAGTTGGATAATTCCTACTCGCATCAACAATCATTCCATACTCAATGTAAGTCATTCAGAATCCCATGCATTGCTAAAGAAACGTTGAGGTTGACATTATATCCCCCTTCTTTGAGTGATAGTATTAGAGTATGGTTGAACTCACTACCGCCAGGATTGATAACTTCTTTGACAAATCTTATTGAGAAATTTTTGCTAAAATATTTTCCTCCCACTAAAAATGTGGTAGTCCACAGGGACATCGTGAATTTCCATCAACAAGAGAATGAGTCAGTGGATGAAGCTTGGGAACATTATAAAACTCTACCGAAGAATTGTTTCCACCATAATTTACCAAGTTATGTGCAGATAAAACATTTTTATCATGGACTGACTCCCAATTCTCGTTCAGTTCTAGATGCATCAACTACTGAGGCTCTATTGCAAAAAACTTATAATGAAGCATTTGATATTCTAGAAAGAATTTCTAGCAATAATTCCCAATGGACTAATCAAAGGGAGAATGTGTAGCAGAGAGGTACGGGATGAAAAATAGAGATGGATGCTATTACATTCTTGAGTGCACAAAAAGCGTCTATGGAAAACATGCTAAAAGCTACGAATACTAATGCTTTGCAACTAATAAAGGCAATACAAGAATCTACAGATGTGAGTTGTGTTTTCTATTGGGAAGCACACTTGTTTGAGCACTAGCCTTCTAGTATGTTATATCAAACAGGGTAACTAAGGACGAAACAATTCATACACTAATACGTATAATTCAGGCTGGAGACAACGTCTGAACTTTTCCTCGGGAGGACAACAGCAAGTATGTAGCATTAATGCGCCAGATATGCGCTCGCAATTGCTTTCAGGATTCATCGCTTCAATAGCGCAGCAGAATTTCACAGCGAATAGAGGCCAGGCCATGCAACAAAATCAGCAATCGAGTAATTTAGAAAGTTTGATGAAAGAATATATCATGTAGAATGATTTGATCACCCAAACTCAAGCAACAACACTTAAAAATGTAGAAGTGCAGATTGGACAGTTGGCGACTGAAATTCGAAGCAGACCAACTGGAACGTTGCGCCGTGTTATAGAAATGTTGAAAGTTGCAGGGAAATAGCAGTGTAAATCAATCACTTTAAGAAGGGAAAAAAAACTAAGACAGAAAATGAATAAATGGAACCAAATTTGAAGGAACTTGATTGTAACCAAAAAGTACAACCAAAATAGAAGACGAAGGTTATGGTTGAGAACAACGAGAGATCAACTGACAAAAAGCAGTAGTAATGTTATACGAAAAGAAAAGGCAGGAGTTACAAAGCTATGTAGAGTTCTCCCACCACCACCCTTTCCACAATGATAGAGGAAGAAAAACAATGAAGTACAATTTAAGAAGTTTTTAGATGTGTTAAAACAGTTACACATAAGTATTCCGTTGGTGGAAGCCCGAGAGCAAATGCCCAGTATGTTAAATTCTTGAATGACACCCTTACGGGGAACAAAAGATTGGGAAAGTTTGAAACAGTGGTGTTAACAGACGAGTGTAGTCCCATTTTGTCAAGCAAAATACAGAAGAATATGAAGGATCTAGAGACCTTCACAATTCCTTATTCGATTGGAGAACAGTACGTGGGAAAAACATTATGTGACATAGGTGCAAGGATAAACTTAATGCCCTTGTCAATTTTCAAAGAATTATGGATTGGAGAAGTGAGGCTTACTTTTGTGATGTTGCAACTAGCTAGCCACTCCATGGTGCATCCTGAATGAAAGATTGAGGATGCGCTAGTAAAAGTAGATACATTCATATTTCCAGCTAATTTGTGAAGTAGATAGAGAGGTTCTTATTATTTTGTGAGACCATTTTCTTGCAACCGATCGAACTCAAATCAATGTGGAGAACGGTATACTAACGATGAGAGTAAATGGCCAAATAGTGACATTCAATGTCTTTAATGCCTTGAAGTACCCAGATGATATTGAAGAATGTTCAGCTTTCCAAGACAAGGGCAACCTTTCTTCAGAAGGCTTAAGTCAAGAACAATATAAGAACGAGGAAAATGATGGAGTTGAGGATAGAACAGAGGAACAAACAAAACAATTATGCGGTATTTATGCTACACCATTGACCATTGAAAGGGTGACAGAAGCTTGATCTATTAGAGAGACAACACCATCCAATGAAAGTATCATTTGAAGAAGCACTAATACTAGAGAAGAAACCTTTACTTTTCAATCATAAATATGCTTACTTGGATGATGATAATAAGTTGTCCATCATTATTTCATCCAGTTTTCAATCTGACTATGAATTATCCCTTTTGTAGGTACTGAAGGAGCACCGAAGGGCCATTGGATGGAAACTAGCCAATATTCCAAGAATTAGCCCTACATTGTGTATGCACAGAATAAGATTGGAAAATGATGTGAAAAAAATGTGTGGATGCACAGAACCACCTAAACCCAATTATAAAGAAAGTTGTTAAGAAGGAGATTATAAAGTGCTTAGATGTTGGAATCATTTATGCAATTGTCGATAGCAACTCGGTTAGCCATGTGCAGTGTGTCCCAAAAAAAAGGTGGAGCAACCATAATCACCAATGACAAGGGCAAAGTGATCCCAACCCAACTGTAACTTGTTGGCGTGTATGCATGGACTACTGAAAACTCAACAAGGTAACTAAGAAAGATCATTTTACTCTTCCGTGCATAGACCAAATGTTAGATTGATTGGTAGGGCAAGATTACTACTATATTTTGGATGGATATTCTGGATACAACCAGATAAATGATTGCCCTAGAAGACTAGGAGAAAATAATGTTCACATGTCCATATGGAACGTTTGCTTTCAGACGAATGTCATTCAGTTTATGTACTGCGCCAGCAACATTTCAACGTTGTATGGTGGCGATCTTCTCAAACATGATTGAAGAGACAATAGAAGTTTTCATGGACGACTTCTCAGTTTTTGGTAAGTCTTTGGATAAATGTTTAGCAAATCTGGAGAAAGTGTTGGAAAGATGCGAACACAGCAACCTAATCCTTAACTGGGAGAAGTGCCATTTCATGGTACAAAAAGGTATTGGCTTAGGACATAAGATTTCACGAGCTAGAATAGAGGTGGATCTAGCCAAGGTAGAAATAATAGATAAGCTCACCGCCCCTTCTACAGTCAAGCGTGTTTGTAGCTCTCTAGGCCATGGTGGTTTCTATGGAATATTTACCAAGGATTTCTCGAAGATTGCCAAACCTTTGTGTATGTTGCTGGAGCAAAATAATGACTTTGAGTTCACAGCTAATTGTGAAAAACCGTTCACAATGTTGAAACATAAGTTAGTCATAGCGCCAATCATCATACGCCCAGATTGGACAAAGCCATTTAAATTGATGTGCAATGGTAGTGACTAGGCCATTGGTGAGGTGTTAAGATAGAAATACGAGAAGGTAATTCACCCTATCTATTATGCTAGTAAGACATTGACTGAGTTAAATTGTAACCATATGATGAGTGAGAAGAAAATACTTGCGGTAATACTTTTGACAAGTTTAGGCCATACCTCATAAGGACCAAGGTCTTTGTGAATACGGACCATCCTACGATAAGACACTTGATGGTAAAACGAGATGCCAGACCACACCTGATCAGATGGATATTGCTCCTCTAAGAGTATGGTTTGGAAGTAATAGATAGGAAAGGTGCTAAAAATCAAGTTGCAAACCACTTATCCAGATTGAATGAGAATGAACAAAAAGAGAAATTCCATCAGATAAAGGAGTAGTTTCCTAATGAAACTGTCCTCATAGTAAAAGAAGATGTACCACGGTATGCTAATATAGCCAATTACCTTTTCAGTAATGTCATTCAAGAAGATCTCCATGGACTTGCAGTGTAAAGATTTATTGCATAGACTAAAAAGTATTTTTGAGATGAGCGTTTCTTGTACTATTTGGGACTAGATCCAATATTTTGAAGATGTGTTAACTTGGTGATCGCAACACATGGTGATTACCGCAGGGTATAGGTCAGTTTTACTATAGTGGAATTGAGTATTGAGTGTCATCCTTAGGATTGGGTTTCTAATTTGATTAATTACCATAGATAGTCACACCTTGTTTTATCTAGAGGAATTCGGTATTGAAAGAGAAATCTAAATTACCCTACTCCTACTTCAAGATAAATGGAGGATACATAAGGAGAGCGTACCTTGACTGAATTGCCATGCTTTTTGACACTACACTTTATTAACAACAGAATTTTCTATCACGATGCAACCAGAAGCTGGTGTTAACTAACATTTGGCTTGCCCTCTCGAGGTTACGTAGTCTCTCACTAAGCATAGACTCAACCTCTCGGTCTACTACCTACACACTAGCAAGGCCTTACGAGCTACCTACCGATTATCACCCCTTAGAGGACCCATTGTGATCTCATCCTCTCTCGAGCTAAGGGCAAACCCACTTGTCATCACAGTTCACAACAAACGAACTAGAGATAATAATACATGCTTCAATAAATAAACCTTCAGTTATCATGTTGGCCTATTACAATCAAGCATTCGAGATTTAATCTAAGCCTTACTCTCTTTCGAGCTACAAGTTAAATCATACAAACAATTTAATCCTTGATCAGAAGATTAAAAGCATTAAGCCAATGAATGCATGAATGAATCACAATGGATAAGAAAAACCATAAAATTAATTAAGAAAAAACAGAGTCACAATGTATTACAATGAGTTAAAGCAAAATCCTGCCACTCAAATCTACAAAATTAAAACAAAGACTCCCTCAAGAATTTACAAATTGAAACTAAATTTACAAAAGGTAAAGAAAATTCCCTAAGATGTGTGTCACACTCGCTCCCGACGTGAAACTCGCAATCCCGAGCCTCGGATCGCTCTAGGGGCTCCATGGGAAGCTCCTTTTCCCTTTGAAAAGTCGTGGTCCAAAGTGTAGTCTTGAATTTACAAATGGCCTCCCTTTTTCGAAATGAGGAAATGACCATTTTAAAATGATTCTGCCCACATCGTTGAGACGTTATAAGACAACATCTCGACGCTGGTCTTATGTGGTCAAAGCTTGTGCGGCGCATCTGTCGCTTAGGGTGTCAAAATGTTGCAGCGTCGAGACGACGTTGGTTCGGGACTGGTAGAAATGCACACGCACATGTGGGCTGGCTATCATTGAGCATAGTGTGCTGGGGCATCTTAACCCCGCTGGTGTTGTGCGTGTGGCTGGTTGACGAGCATGTGGGGCATCTAGATGCCAGTTGGGCAGCAATTTAGACGGTGTTGCGTTGCGTGGGGCGTGCGCGCACTGTTCTTCATTTGTTCATTAGTGTTGAGAATCCATTGAGCAGTGTCTCAATGCTGTTCATCCCAGCATCATTTTTCTAGTATAGTTGAACGTTTCAACGCAATGGCATGGCGTCTCGACACTGCAGCTTTGGGTCTCTTTATATTTTTGGCCTTCTTTCTTCTTTCCTCTTCCAAATTTGGTCTTCTTAACCTTACTTTGTGACTCGAGCTGCCCTGAAATCATATTTTCATCAATTTATTCTCGGTACCTATAAATTAACAAATAAATACATGAAAACTTTGAAATTAATGAAAAAAACTAGCTAAAATTAAGCCTAATGATGGAAATTTTTGTATACTATCGAACACCCTCAAACTTAATCTTTTGCTAGTCCTGAGCAAAATTAAAATAGAACAACAAAATAAAGAAACTCCTCTAAGCATGCAATTGACTCAAGCCTCAAAGCTCTAATAGACAAGTAGGCACAATCATAGAAACTTACAAGCACATTCTATCATCCAGAGATTTCAAGACCGATTCTCTTCATCCCTCACGTGTATGTGTGCAAGCCCTTCTAGTCCTAGCCCTTATAAGCCATAGTGACGTTAGAAAAACGTCCCAAGGCTCTCCTACTTCAACAAATAGAACATCTAAGCAACACAAATGCATCCTAGAGACTTATTTACTCTTTTTTTTTTCCTTTTTCAATATAATTTGTCTTCTATTTTTCCTTTATTTTTCACTTTTTCTATCTTTTTTCAGAAGGGAAGGTTGTATCACCTACGTTCTAGCTTACCCCTGCTTCCTAGGCATTGAGTATCCAACTACGAGCAGTCCATCTATTATAGGACAATACTCACTCTCCTTTAGTGCTTTGAGGCACAACACGAAAGGTGGAGTAACCTCTTCACTTTATTCCTTTCTTTTCAACACATTAGACATGCATAAGAAAAACTTAAACAGAACCACGACCTTTTCAGAGACTTCCTCACGATAACAATCTCCCTAAAGATACCCTAGACCTTTAGAACCTAGACAAGAGGGCTACGTGCTCAATAAACAAGGAATTCCAAGAAGGATTTAAAATAACTCAGATAAAAATGATGCTATCTCATTTCCACAACCACACACAACAGATCAGTCAGACCAATATCACAGACTCTCTTCATCAATAGCATTAAGAAATTCCTCAGCAGTTCAGCACATAATAACAATTCAGAAAAATAAAAAAAATTAAGCTCAAAATCGCCCTAACTAATCAGGACTTGCAGAGTACTGCCCACACCCCCAAACTTAAAGCATACATTGCCCTCAATGTATACATCACTAAGCATACAAGAACAATGAAATAGGATCGAGTATATAATACTGCTCTAATAGAAGAGAGAAAGATCTTTAACGACATCTAGAATGAAAGAAAGTGTCCAAAAAGAACGAGGTTCAGCACTGAGAACGAGATTTACTGGCACTCAACACCTACAAAACAAAAAACAAAGACAAAGACAACGAAAAGAGAAAAAGGGATAGAAAACATGGGTGGTCAGTCCAGTTAACTAGTACCTAATCCGAACAAACAAACAAAACATGAAAAACAACAAAAAAATAAATATACACCCTAGAGTAAGACTCGGTATTTTCTCCACGATATCAATAAAACTAAATAATTTCCAATCCCTGGCAACGGCGCCAAAAACTTGATCGCAACACATGGCGACTACCGCAGTGTACAGGTTAGTTTTAATACAGTGGAATTGAGTATCAAGTGTCGTCCTTGGGATTGGGTTTCTAGTTTGATTAATTCCCACGGATCGTCACACCTTGTTTTATCTAGGGATATCGATTATTGAAAGAGAAATCTAAATTACCCTACTCTTACTGCGAGATAGATGGAGGATACATAAGAAGACCGTGCCTTGACCAAATTGACATGCTTTTTGACACTACACTTTATTAAAAACAGAATTTCCTATCATGATGCAAGCATAAGCTGAGATTAACTAACATTTGGCTTCCCTTATCGAGGTTCCCTAGTCTCTCACTAAGCGCAAACTCAACCTCCCGGTCTATTACCCACACACTAGTAAGGCAGCACGAGCTACCCACTGATTATCACCTCTTAGAGGACCCATTGTGATCCCATCCTCTCACGATCTCAAGACAAACCCACTTGTCATCATGGTTGACAACAGACCCACTAGAGATAATAATACATGCTTCAATAAATAAACCTTCGCTCATCACGTTTGCCAACTACAGTCATGCATTAGAGTTCTAATCTAAGCCTTACTTTCTTGATCTAAAACTTAAATCATACAAACAATTTAATCTTTGATCAAAAGATTAAAAGCATTAAGCCAACGAATGCATGAATGAATCACAAAGGATAAGAAAACCCCTAAAATTAATTAAGTAAAAAACAGAGTTACAATGCATTCCAACAAGTCAAGGCAGAATCCCACCACTCAAATTCACAAAATTAAAAAAGAGACCTCCTCACGAAATTACAAATTGAAACTAAATTTACAAAAGGTAAAGAAAACTCCATAAGACGTGTGCCACACTCATTCTCGACGTGAAGCCCCTAATCCCAAGCCTTGGATCGCTCTAGGGACTCCATGAGAAGCTTTTATTCCCTCTGAAAAGCCATGATCCAAAGTGTAGTCTCGACTCTCCAAATAGGTGCCCCTTTTCAAAATGAGAAAATGACCCTTTTAAAATGATTCTGCCCGTAACGTCGAGATGCTATAAGACAGCGTCTTGACGCTGATCTTATGTGGTCAAAGCTTGTGCAGTGCATCCATCGCTTAAGGCGTCAAAATGTTGCAGCATCGAGACGCTGCAAACGAGCGTCTTGACGATGGTTCTGACTTGGAAGAAATGTGAGCGTGTATGTGGGCTGTCTGGCGTCAAGCATAGCGTGGTGGGGCGTCTCAACCCTGCTGGTGTTAACCGTATGGCTGGTTGGCGCGCGCACATGTGGGGCGTCTAGATGCCGCTTGGGTAGCGTCTAAAGCTACTGCGTTGCGTGAGGCGCGCACATGCCTGCGCTGTTCTTCATTTGTTCATAAGTGTTGAGACACCGTAGAGAAGCATCTCAATGCTGTTCATCCCAACATCATTTTTCCAGCACAGTTGTGCCTTTCACACTCTGGCATGGCATCTCGATGTTGTAGCCTCTTTTCTTCTTTCTTTGGCCAAATTTGATCTTCTTAAGCTCATTTTTTGACCTAAAGAACCCCAAAATCACATTTTCATCAATTTATTCTCAATACATACAAATTAACAAATAAATACGTGAAAGCTCCAAAATTAATGAACAAAACTAGCTAAAATTAAGCCCTATGTGCTATCACTTGGAAGAGACGAAAGACATCTTGTGGCACTGTCATGCATCACCTTACGATGGGCATCATGCAGGTAAAAAGATTGCTACAAAGGTGCTTCAACCAGGCTATTATTGGTCGGCGTTTTCAAAGATGCACATTTCTTCACCAAAGAATGTGATCGATGCTAGAGAATTGGAAATATTTCAAAAAGAAATGAGATGTCATTATCCTTGAGGTAAAATTGTTCGATGTTTGAGGGATAGACTTTATGGAACCATTCCCACCTTCTCAAGGGCACTCATATATCTTGCTAGTTGTTTATTATGTTTTAAAATGGGTAGAAGCAATACCATGCTCCCATAATGATGTAAGAATAGTTGAAAATTGAAAGGTGTATCAACATACATATGCAGCAGAATAGGATCTAAAGCACTCTAATAAGCTCAATTAAAGAAGGAAAATCATGCATTAGAGAGGAGTAAACAGAGAAGCAAGTACACTAACCTTTGTAGTTCAAATTCTCCCTTATCTCCAACGGAATTGATCACGAGCAAGTTCCCAAACCACCACTAGAGTCTTCTCAGCTATTCTCCGGCCAAGGAACGGGATGGTGGGATCCCTTGATTGGTGAATTTGGGAGGAGAAGAGGT
>JAOANK020811400.1:0-10635 GCA_026257165.2 Telfairia occidentalis | reverse complement strand
CAAAAATAGAATGCATGTTTATAAGTTGAATTAATATTTAATATAATAACATGAGGAATGAGAAACATTAGTTAATGATTAAACATGAAAGGCCAATCTGAGCATTGATCATAGATCTCTATGAACGAAAAGTCATGAGTTCAAATATTTACCCCACATGTTGTTGAGTTCAACATATTTAATGTATATTTTTTTTTTGAGTTCAACCATTGTAAAAGTAAGAATTGAGCCATTGATCTTTAGGATGATAATAGGGTGCCTTACCTATTGAGTTTGTATGTTTAATGTACAATTAATTGATTTAAAAAATTCTAGTTATAAAAGAGTTCAAAGATGAAACGAAACTATTAGAAATAGAGTGGAGATCAGTATATTTGGGTGTGTGATGGCTAAGGGCGAAGCAAAGCACTACTATGAAACGATGATATTCAATTGAGTTGAGTCGAGATTACAAAGAGAACACAGACACATGCATGTGTCATCATTTTTTGATTAGTCGAGGAGCTAGTCTCCTTAATATAACATGGAAAAGTGTAAAGGGTGTGGTTATAATATACTTGAAATTTATTTGACGGTGTTGGCTCAAATAAACCTCTCTAACTTGTTGCTCCAGAATATTTACCTCAATGATCATCAATAAAAGGAGAGAGAAGGGATGTAAACTACTTATATTTTCTTTAAAAAATTATTGTATTGAATAAATAATAAATAAAAAAATAAAAAAGCGTATTAATTAATTAGAGAGTAAAAAGTTTTGGTGTGTATATATAGAGAGATAATAGAGAGAGAGAGGCTCAACTAGCCTTGAGAGCAAAAGAAGCTAAGATCCGTTGGTCGGTTGGTCACAGCGACACCAATCTTTTTCCCACAGATCTCCAAAACCTAAAGAAAAGTCAGGCAATGGATGGCATTGACGACGTTGTTCTGAAATCCACACTACTCTCCGCAGGAGACCCAATCGACATGTCGTCCATGGTGCTCTTCTCCAACACCACCGGCACCACCGCCCTTGTTCCTTCTCCCTTTTTCTCGTCCGACACGTCGGCAGCCGCACTGTTCAACAACGCGGGGGCGCATGCGCATCTGAGTGGAGGAAAGGGGAAGGAGGGGATGGGGGCGATGAGAGAGATGATATTTCGGATAGCGGCGATGCAGCCGATAGAGATAGACCCGGAGGCAATAAAGGCGCCACGGCGGAGGAACGTGAGGATCTCGAAGGACCCACAGAGCGTGGCGGCGAGGCAGCGGCGGGAGAGGATAAGTCAGAAGATAAGGATCCTGCAGAGGCTGGTCCCGGGGGGCACCAAAATGGACACTGCGTCCATGCTTGATGAGGCTGTTCATTATGTCAAGTTCTTGAAAAGGCAAGTTCAGACTCTGGAGCAACAATCATCAGCAACAGCAACAGCAACAGCAACAGCAGCTGCCTTTCATAATCTTAATTCTCCTCATAATAATCCTAATTATTATCATCATCTTAATTTTTCTTCTTCCTATCTCCACCCACCTCCCATCCTTGGTTCTTTGCAAATATAATGCATTCATAATTTTAACTATCTTCATCGTCTGGGTTTCTCGTAGGGTACGCTTAAGTTTGTCATTTACCACTCTAATCTAATCTCTTTCTTTTTGTCTCTCTCCAGTTTTTCTTCTTTGGGAGCATTTGTAAAGGAAAACAACAACCTATAAGTCCATTATTATGTACTTCAAAAAAAAAAAAAAAATCATTATGTAAGTGTAGTTTAGTTTGTGTTTCATATTCATATCAATGTAATAATATCAATGCCACATCCTTTTTTTTTTTTTGTTTTTTTCATTTTAAAAAACTTTACTTCTTTTGATTTTCTCATCTCTCTCCAAATCCTTTTTTACATGACATTCCCTTCAATATTTTCTTAAGGCATAGATCAAGAGATCTTGAGTTCGAATCTCTCCACATTATATATTGTTGAATTAATAAAAAAAGATATATATATATATATATATACACGCGATTCTAATCTTGCGTCCACCAATTAAGTATTATGTTCAAATTGGACTTAAAAAATTAAATTTTTACTCTGGATGTTAATATATACACGACTCTATTTTATGAACAATTTTATTTTCTTTTATACAGTATTTAAGATAGATATGTAATGTGTTAAACCAATTCAACACTATGTTCAAGTTAACTCAAAAAATTAAATTTTTTACTCTCTTGATGTTAATTTTCTTTTAATGTAAATGATAGAAAATTAATCAGACAGAAGTAATATTTACTCAAGAATTAAAATTTAAAAATATATTTTTACGATTTATACTTATTTTGTCAATGTGTTATGTTACCTTTCTCCATTAGCATATAAGGAAAATGTCCTCTCTTTTTTTCTTCGAGTTTCCACAAATTATAAGGTGGAGATCCAGTCTTCAACTTTAAAAAATATAATTAATCTCATAATTTTATTCATTAAGAAAAAGGTTAGATTGTCATTAAAAAAATAGAAAAAAGAGAAGAAAAAAGTCAGATTATTAAAATTAAATCTAATAGTGTGGAATGGATCATGAACAAAGATTATAAATATCAAGAGTTAATCTAATATAGGGATTAGTCGTGCACAAGTTTATATTATAAATATGCAAGGGGTACACTTGCAAATTAAGTTTATTATTATAAAGGAAAAATTTTGCTAAGATGAGTAAATATTCTTGCATATTTTCTCATGTCACTTATATGTGTTTGATCAAAATTATGCTAAAATACAAAATTTAGTCTTTAAACTAAGATGATTTTGTATCTATTTAGTCATTAAATTTGTTGATGCACAAAAATATTCTTGAGGGTGACGTGGACTCAAGCGATCAATGACCTCAGATCTGCAAAAGAAGGCGAGGTGAGGTGGGATGGTGATGACCACACTCCGACGCTCAAGTTAGTAAGACAGAAGAAATTAATGAGTAAGGAGTTTGCTCAAGATCTCAGTACTTACATTTTACTCATGTCCCATCTCTTATTATACTAGAGTGGAGGTGGTCTCTTGATGGAGAATCCCACCTCGTCCATCGTGATCCATGGTGGATGAGGGGTTTATTATTGGGAGTGAACTCTCCCCATCATGCCCTGTCCGGCATTATTTTTGGAACTGGCATCACCCTCTAGGGTGGCCTCGTATTGCTGAACTGAGCTTCTACATCTCACCTCCAACATTGGCACCCCAACATTGGCCCGCACTTTGTAGTCACCGAACTAATCGGGTACACAAAGTAGAATTTTCTCCTTCTGGTGGGAGTGGGTTGTTCTTCTAGTGGTTGCCCGAGGTTGCTCGTCAGGCGGTATCTGGCAAAGGCCGCAGTTGGTACTCTTTCGTAACTGCTTTTGAGGCGCCTGGAGAGTTCCACTTGAGGTGGACCCGCATACGTGGCATCCCCAAAGCTATCCAGGTGTCTTGATAGTTTTTCACCCCCAACATTGGCCCTCACTTTGTAGTCACCGAACTAACCGGGTACACAAAGTAGAATTTGCTCTTTCTAGTGGGAGTGGATTGTTCTTCTGGTGGTTGCCCGAGCTTGCTTGTCAGCCGATATCTGGCAAAGGCCGCACTTGGTACTCGTCCGTAACTGCTTTTGAGGCACCTGGAGAGTTGCACCGGTTAGTCGAAGGGGCGTTTCTTTTCTTAGAGAGACAATCATTATTGTACCTGTTGATCTAGCGGCCGTGGCCAGACGGCTCCTACGGGGCTATAAAAGGCTATCCTCAACATCGGTTAGATCACTTACCTCAAAGCTCTCTATCCGCACATGAAGCTCGACAATTCTCTTAGGTCAACTTCCTCCTTTTTTTCTTCCTCCCCTAAGACTTCATAGGATGTCTAGTGATATAGCTGCTTCAAGATCTAGTTCGGGGGGTGATAGTGACCTTGCCTTTTTCGAGGCACCACTTCTGGCCAAGGTGATGGTGCGTTGTCGTCCCCACCCTTAGCTTGTCCTTGGTGTTACACTTCCAAATTGTCCTTAGGCTTAATGGTTAGTCTTAGAGATAGGTACCTTATTCCAGACAATGTTGAGATTAGGTTGCCTATTCCTAAAGAGACGTTGGAGAACCTCGTCGCCTTCTATCCCTAAATGTTTGTGATGGAGGTTAGACTTCATTTCCACCTCTTTCCCCAATTGTTTTTATCTAGGGTCAGCCTCACCCCTTCTCAGCTCACCCCCAACGCATGGGGGACGATGTTGGGCTATTACGTGCTGATAACACAAGAAAATGTGTCATTTTTAGGTTTGATTTTATGTAGTTTTGATTGTTAATTTCAGAGCTTTCCGCATATTTCTGTTAGTTTGTAGGTACCGAGCATTTTTGGGTAAAAATTATGAACTCGGGGTTGTTCGAGGTGAAAAACGAGTTTAAAAGGATAAATTTTGGCTAAGGAAAGAAGAAATGAGGCCCAAATACAGAGGACTAGAGGAGGCAGCGTTGAGATGCCACACTAGGACGTTGAGATGCTCAAATCTACTGGAAATCTAGAGTTGAGATGAACATCGTCGAGACGCTACTCAACAGCATCTTGACGTCGTAGAACAATGAAGAACACCACCCAGACATCGCACGCTTTGCGTGCGTGCGCTTCATCATGTAGGAGCAGTGTCTAGACGCCCCACATGCACGCGCATGTGTGCGCGCCTCTTCCAGCCAACAAGCTCAACGCCCCAACATTGCGACGCCCAGCTCAACCCCAATACCATACACATGCGTCCTTGTGCGCGCGCGCATTGTTGTTGCTCAATATGAACCAGCGTTGAGACGCTGTCTTATAGCGTCTCAACGCTGCCATATTGTGTCGCCTTAAGAGGTAATTGCCCCACATGCCAAATGACCGTACAAGACCAGCATCGAGATGCTGTCTTCTGGCTTCTTGACGCTGTGGGCAGAATGTGTTTTAAAAGGTCATTTTTCATTCTGAAAAAGTGAGGCCATTTGCAGAGGTGATTTTGCACGATGGAGCATGGTCTTCCAGAGAGTGTAGGAGCTTCCCATGGAGTCTCCGAAGCAATCCGAGGCTCGAGATTGCAGGTCTTATGTCTGGAACGAGTTTGGCATGCGTCTTTGGGAGTTTTCTTCCCCTTTTCAAGATTTTTTTTTCGTTTTGTAAATTCTTAAGGGAGTCTTTGTTTTAGTTGTGAATTTGAGTGGCAGGATTCCACCTCGACGCATTGTAGTGTATTGTGACGTTTTTAACGCTTTATTAATTATATGGACTTTTCTATATCTCGTGTAATTATTCATGCTTTCGTTTGCTTAAGGCTTTTAATCTTCTGATCAAGGATTAAATGATTTGCATGATTTACGTTTAGCTCGAGAGAGTGAGGCTTAGATTAGGTCTCAAATGCATGACCGTAGTAGGCTAACGTGATGAGGGGAGGTCTATTTTAGAGAAGCATGTGTTATTATCTCTAATGGGTCTGTTATGAACCGTGATGACAAACGGGTTTGCCCTGAGCTCGAGAGAGGATGGGATCACAATGAGTTCTCTAAGGGGTGATAATCGGTGGGTAGTTCGTAATGCCTTGGTAGGTGTGTGGGTAATAGATCAAGAAGTTGAGTCTTCGTACTTAGTGAGAGATTAGGCAACCTCAGGAAGGGGAGCCAAACGTTAGTTAATCTCAGCTTATAATTGCATGGTGATAGAAAAGTCCGTTGTTAGTAAAGTTTAGAGTTACAAAGCATGTCAATTTAGTTAGGGCACGTTCTTCTTATGTAACCTCCATCTATCTAGGAGTAGAGTAGTGTAACTTAGATTTTCCTTCGATAATGGATTCCCTAGATAAAATGAGGTATGACTATCCGTGGTATTTAATCAAATTAGAAACCCAATCTCGAAGAAGACACTCGTACACTTAAGTTCACTATACTAAAACTAACCCGTACACTGTGGTATTCGCACACTGTGTACTGCGATCAAGTTTTAATCTAGGGTCAGCCTCATCCCTACTCAGTTCACCCCTAATGCATGGGGGACGATGCTAGACTGTTACTTGCTTTGGCAGCACTTCGGCCATACTGAGCTCGAGGTTGAACAGGCCTTGAATGTCATTTTCCTTAAAGTTCATCCTCGCATCCCAAGTTACTTTTGTAATGCTTCTCGTCCCAATGTCAAATTCAAAGTGTTTGGTCCCACCTCAGTTAAGAACTGGAAGGATCAGTAGTTTTACTTTTTTAGGGAGTGGCTCGCCCTTAATGCTGATAGGGGTCCAATCTGCAAAGTTCCAGTCGAGTTCGAGGTACGTGCCAAATGAGTACTCTCCCTCCAAGTAGGTTGGGTGGTTTGGTGGATTTCTTAGCTCATGTCTTTCATTTTTACTTTCGCAGCTTTTCCTGTGCACCCTGAACACATAAGTGAAGTTTCAGGTCAGATGATCGGGCCGCCCCCAAGCTTGATTCCAAAGTTTTCCACAGCAGGGACTTTCTGTTGTGCGAATAACAACTCCTCGAGCATGATCTTCGTCTTCCTCCGGTCCGAGGTAAGCGAGGACTTCAGTTCTATTATCATTTTTTTCGATTTCACTATTTTCCATTAATCCTTGTGTTTTCAAGGGAAATGTCTGCTGGGTTATCTTCTTTCTAGAGGAAGCAGCGTGAGAAGCGCTCTTGAGAAGTGGATGGTGTCAGTCTTCGAATCGGTGGGTGAGGGTCGAGCTTCCACCTTGGAGCTCAGCTTCTCCTACTCCTTTGGTGGTCCTACCGCTCGTGGCTCTTGTCGAAGTTGTCTAAGAGGTTCTCGTTGTGCCTCAACCACCAGCGAATGATCCTGCTAAGGTTCCAGCTTCTCGGCGTGACGAGAAAGTGACTTCTCACCCTACCAACGTGGCGGTTCTCTCTTCAGACTCCTAGACTCCATCACAACCCGCCGGTGAGGAGCCTTTGGACTTCAAAGTCCCCTTTACGGCCGCCCTTCAAAAATATGAGGTAGAGATGACTGTCGGGAACATCGTTCGTTCACTAATGGGACTTACTCTATGGAGGGTGGATCCCAATTTGAAACATGCAGATTGGCTACTGAGTCGATCGTGCAATGACGCTGCCCGAGTAAGTTCAGATTTCTGCTTGACATAGTTATTGCTTTGAGCTTATTTTATTAAGTTCACGTAGGTACTCATATCTTTATGCGATGGTCGGGTATGTGGTGGCGAGCGTTGAGCTATCAGAGCAAGCTCAGTAAAGTGTGACAGATCAGGCACGGGTTCACATTGTGAAGAGAAGAGGTGCACTGTTGAGAAGAGTCGCCGTGAAGAGGAGACAACGTGGGTTGAAGCAGACGCTAAGCTTGCCGAAGACCTGTGGAAGATCAAGTCACTGAAGGGCCAATTTTCCATCTTCAAAGGCGTCAAGAAGGGGTAGAAAGCCACTAAGGTTGAGTTGAAAGGCACGGCATCTTGGGCAGCTGAGGAGAAGAAGGCTGCCGAAGAAAAGCTTGCACAAGCTGAGCTCACCCTCTCAAATGCTTTGTTGCTGACCGCCGCATTCAAAGACCACCCCAGTACCGAAACGACGCAAAAGGAGTGGGCGATAGGGAGTTTAGATTATGCCCTAGATAAGGTTGTGGAGCAATTTCCTGGCCTAAATTGTGCAGCCATTCGGGCGGCCTACAAGGCAGACTAGGCTCCTGAAGAAGACATGGGCTCAGCTATTAGAGATGCAGTTCTGGATGGTGAAGCTCCACTTCAATCAGCCGAGGTGTTCCTAAACGATGACGACCTCGACCACCTTGGGGATATACTCATCTAGGGTAGTGCTAAGTCGTAGTTCCTTTCCTTTTCATTTCCCCTGAGTGAAACTTTCTTTTTTTCTTAGGATTTTTTTGTATTACCTCACACAATCAATGAAATGAAAGTGCTTTCTATGCATCTGGTCTCGTCTCTTTTCTCTTGCTAATTTTCTACGTGAGCTCAAACGTTGTACTCGCGCCAAAATTTCTTACTTAGATTTGTCTTTTTCGCATGCATGGATTCTAAGTTACTAATCTCCGCGGTGAACTCGTAGGTCCCTCCCATGCTTGATGATTCTCCCCTTTGATTATTGCGACATGAGCGAAATATTTGTAGTGAGTAGTGGAGTTGTTTCTATTTCTTTACGCAGATCTCCTTACAACTGACCTCTGTCCTAAGCTCGGATGTCGCGGTCATCTCGACGGCTCGATAGAGGATGTCTGAGGTAAGCGGCAAACTTGCCCGTCTTTTCCTAAACGAATTTTCTGGCGGCCGACTTCATTCTGAGCTTGGACCTAGTAGGTCGCCTTGGTGGTTTGGGATTTTCAACATTCTCCTTGGGATTTTGGATCACCAATTCCCGAGGATTTCGCCCCTTTTTTAGGAAGTCCGTGATTTTGAAGATTTCGCCTCTTTTCGAGGAAATCAGGAGTTCTGAGAAGGTCAGAGGGAGCCTATAAATAAGTTGTTTCTTTCTTCCCATTATCTTCATCTCCTCTACATTCTCCTCATCTCCTTCCTTTGAGGCCAAATGTCTGGTTCTAAGGAGCATGGTGGGACCTCGTCCCCGACCGAGCCTGAGTCTCATATGCACATTCTAAGTCCTTTTTGGGTAGACTTCTTCTGAAGCTCGATTATCGACTAGATGGATGCTGTGGTGGCTGAGAATGAGGCTCTTCAGTCTGACTTGGTGGACCGTATTTACAGGGAGGAAGAAGAGTTCGAGTGTTGCTTAGCCATTCATACGTCGACCCAAACCTGCCTTACTCAGGAGGTTAGGCGAGCTGACAACCTCAACTTTCACCTGTCCCTTTGGCTTCGGTCTGTGGAGATTGAGCGAGAGCTGGCGTAAAGCAACCAAGCTCCAGTGACGTCCGTTGGGTTGGGTGAGTCTCAAATCCACCATTCCAACTGGGGGAATGTCCTCGTTCCCGTCTTGTAGTCCCCTTAGAGGTTGTGGTGGGGGTCACGAGGTGAACCTCTCTTCACGGCTGGATCTCATCTTATTAGATGTGAAAATTGTAGAAGCGAATTGTGCGGTTATAATACTCAACATGTCAGAGTTCTGAGTTTCTGCGAGCTTCTTCCAGCATGTCGAGATGTAGTTTTAAAACCTCGTTGTTTCAAGATTTCGACAACTCCAATGTGCACGAAGAAGAGAGGTCGATCCCCACGGGTACCATGGCCTCGACCTTGAATGTTAGGGAGAATTTGGTTTCTTCTATAGCTGTTCAGGTAGTGGTCTGGTAGGACCAAAGCTCTGCGAGCAGCTCCTCAACCCATGCGCCCTTCAACTCTTCCAACCGAGTTTTGAGTCCGAGCTTGATAAATTTATTCACTACCTCTACTTGCCCATTCACTTGAAGGTGTGCAAGAGACTAGGTGAAATGTTTGATTTTGAGCTTCCTACAAAAGTCTTTGAAATTGGCATAATCAAACTGGCGCCCGTTATCAAATATGATAGTGTAGAGCACTCTAAACTAGCACATTATATTTTTCCAAACAAAGAAGGTAACCTTCTTCTCAGTTATTGTCGCTAAGGCCTCGGCCTTGACCCACTTGGTGAAGTAGTCGACAACGACTACCATAAATTTGGTCTAGCCTTTGCCAACGGGAAGGAGTTCGATGAGGTCTATCCCCCACTGTGCAAAGGGCTAGGGACCTTCGACCGGGGTGAGAGTGGTAGGGGACTACTTCAGTACCGAGGTGATCTTTTGGCATCCGCAGCATCACCCTCATCATCGGTCAATGGTACCCTTGTCGAATTAGCTTCACGGCCAATGAGTGACCGTCGAAGTAATTTTATCAAATGCCCTTGTGTACTTCTCTCATTATATAGTCGGCCTTGTTTTGGTCGAGGCACCTCAGAAGCAGCAGCGATAATCCTCGTTTATACAAGATTCCATCTGCGATGAGGTATCGTGATGCTTTACATGCCATCTTCCTAGCTTTGAGGCGGTCTGTTGGTATTTCTCCCCTAAGGTAGCTGCTAATTGGATCCATCTAGTATGGAGGGCGCACTTAAGTGCACAGGGCTTTGACCTCACTCGTGAAGGGTTGAGGTAGGATCTCCACTGCCACTGTCTAAGATAGTTCTGTTTTGAATGCTAAGGCCAGCTTTGCCAGGGCATCGACGTTGGAGTTTGCAAGCGAGGTATTTGCTCAATAGTAAATTTGAATCTAGCCAAAAGTTCATGTACCTTTTTCAGATACTTCGCCATTTTTTCGTCCTTGGCCTGGTACTCCTCATTGACCTGGTTAACTATGAGTTGGGAATCACTTAAGATGCGCAGCCTCCAGACTCCCAAAGCTTGGCCATTTTGACGTCGGTATCCATGCTTCATATTCCACCTCATTATTAGATGCTTGAAACCTGAAGCGCATGGCGTACTCGAATCTAGTCCCGTCAGGCGAGGTTAGCAAGATTCCTGCCCTAGAGCCTTTCTCATTAGACGATCCGTCGACGTATAGGGTCCAGGGCTCTTCAGGTGTCCCTAGCATTGAGGGAGGGTGAGCTCAACGATGAAATGCGCTACAACTTGTCCCTTGACCGAGGTCCTGGGCTCGTAGC
Source organism: Telfairia occidentalis (assembly GCA_026257165.2). Taxonomy (NCBI): domain Eukaryota; kingdom Viridiplantae; phylum Streptophyta; class Magnoliopsida; order Cucurbitales; family Cucurbitaceae; genus Telfairia; species Telfairia occidentalis. The sequence goes on along the minus strand of JAOANK020811400.1, from coordinate 104 downwards.
GTATGTCAGACTCGCTGAGCTCGATAGTCCACTTCATCAGCCTTCTTGACACCTCAAACTTATGCAGCACCTATCTCAGAAGTCTGTGAGTACGGTTATCTAAT
>JAOANK020811180.1:0-10635 GCA_026257165.2 Telfairia occidentalis | reverse complement strand
GGGTTCAAGATCAAACCACCACCGATCCTTTTAACGGGTTCAGGATCAAACCACTGCAAATTCTTTTTTGGGTTTAGGATTAAACCACACTCACAATCTCAATGTGCTGTCACACCTTATTACAAAGACTCAATTTAAAGTAATGAAATTTGAAACTCACAAAATGAAAAACTTTCACAAAAGTAGATACACAATTTGTACTAAAAATAATAATCTAATCTCTAAAAAAAAATCTCTAACAAAATAAAAATAAATCGAAGCTTTGAAGAGATCAACAATAAAGGCTTAGGAGAGAAAATCTCAGCAAAAATGAGTATATTTTGGAGAAGAAAGATTGTTGGAATTTATAGGATAATTTTTTATCAAAAAAATATCAAAATTAGAATTAAATCTGAATATTATATCAAGATTAAGAGGATGAATGGTTGAAATTAAAAAGATTTAAAAGGAAAACATAATGGCTAGTTTTGTCAAATAAAATGGAAAGAAAATAGAAGCATAAAAGTGTTTGGTAGGACTCGAACTCGTGCTGAAACAGCAGTGAAAATTTGCATCCTACGCGTGTCAAGGTTTCTAACTTCTGCTCAATTTTCTTTTGATCATAACTTATTCATTTGACGTCAAATTTGAGTCATTCAAAATTTGTTGGAATCGTCTTTTCGAGCTCTACACTGTGAACACTTAAAAAAAAAAAAAATACTAAAATCATCAAGAAAATTTAAAAAGTTTTTTATCATCAAAACATAGAGTATGATTGTAGCTTATAAAGCTAACAATTGTCTTTCTCTGCATGTTGTGTGTAATGCATGTCTGACCTCGGGGGTCGGGGTCACCTACTGGGTATATATTTTATACTCAACCTATTTTTATTTTTTTTTCAGGCAACAAGAAGGGCCACTATGGTGGATGACGAGGAGGGATGTCTAGGGCCACGGTCACGGGTCTAGTATTCTGCATGAGTCATTTTTTTCCCGTCATTATTCTTTTCATTTAAAGCATTTCTTAACCAAGGATTTACGTTTTTTAAACCAGTTCGTTACGCTTATCATTAGATATTATTATTAGTTTTTTTTGAAATTGGGATCCCAAAGTATTTTGAATTATTTAAAATAAAGCTATTTTTCTTTTATATGAGAATAAGAGTTTTCGGTATTATTAGATTTGTACAAACCTTGCACATAAACATGCATGCTGGTGGTGACCCTAAGTAGTTCTTGTCTAGAAATCGGGTCTTTACACTCTTCCTCATTTTTTTCTCCCCCTTTGCTAATTTTATAACATCATATAGCATCACAGCACCATGTAGTTGCCTCTATTTCTTGTAGAATATAAAAGTTTTAATGCCACAGCGTTGTTTTCTTTGAAACTGGCTAAGCGTTAGGTTTGCAAGAGCCATGGCACTTCCTAATTATGTTGTGGCACTATCACCTCGGGGTTTTGCCCATTTCTTCATGTTGCAGCCACCATGACACTACCTTTGGGCACCTAGAGACTGTTCACTCGAATTCTTACTCTTGAAATCTTTGAAAATTCTCTAATTCACTTCAATTCACTCTAATATTTCAATCCTGCAAAAGATCCACTCACGTGTATAAGTCTATATAAATAAATTAAAAAAAAAAAAAAAAAAAAGAGTTATAATCACTGTAAAATGTAGCTCATAAAGTGTGCTATCACCCATACTTCTTATATTTCTTAAGTTGGAAATCTAACTCTCGTTTACTAACGAAGGCTTGGGAAACTTTTTTTCATTCATGTGGTAATACACTCCCACCTTTATTTTACTAAAAAAAGTTTTTATATATTTCCAAACGGTGCAAAAATAATGGATTTTCTCAAGTATTAAATGATAATTTGATTAGTTTCTATTTAAAACTTTTTTTATGAGATTCTATATATTACATATTTTTTACTCTATATTTATAGAATCCTTATGAATTATTGTTTTATCCTAATTAAAGAATTTCTCAAACCTTCCATAATTTTAAAAAGGAAATGTACGTAAGGGCAAATATGGATGTTTACCTGCCAACTAGCTTCCATAATTAATATCCATTAAATATACAAACAATAATGAAGCAAACATCAATAAGAATTTGGCATACAGTTGGACAGTATAAATTAAATCCAGTGTCATCTTTTCAAAGTAGTTAGAAGATAGAGATCTAGAATTTTCTTCGTATAAAGCAATTTTAAAAAAATTAATTTTTTTAGAAAGTATTACAATTCAAAAATTTAATTAAATAGTTCTTTGTTTAGTATAAGATCTTTTATTTGCCCATGTGGATTTTTTTAAAACGATGTGAAATTTAATCTTCCTATCTCCAACTGTATATTTTTAAGTCAAATCAAACATAATTCAACTGGTTAAAAATATATGTCCTTAATTAAGATGTCATAAATTAAAATCCCCCAAAAATATATATATATTCTTCAGAAAAGCACAAATTATTATGTATAATCGCAACATAATTGTGGCTCACTCATTATTTTAGACGTGTATGGTAAAAATATTTTAACTTTTTTTTATAAATATGAAAGTAAATATTCAATCATTTCTCCTTATAATCAAGTCTGCCATATACAGAGGCTTTGAAATTTTTTGAAAACTGCTTTTAAATTATAGTCGATCCAAAAGTTTTGGGTAGAAAAACTTCTCTCTCTCTATGCGTAACTATATATATATATATATAAATAAATGCTAAATTATATAAAATATTCCTGAAGTTTACAATTTGTTTCAAAAGCTTCAATACTGTCATTGAACGTTGCTAAATGTTTCAACACTACCATTTAACTAAAAGTGTGTTAAAATTTTAATAGAAAATTGAGGTAGCTACCAAGGCATTCATACGTGAAAAATTACGTGACCTCACTTAAAAATTGAGGTAAACTAATTTATTTATAAGAAAAAAATAATTAATCTTGAATAAGAAGTTTACGTTTGCATTGAAAAAATAGGAAAAAAATCTATCAGTTAATTTTTTTCTTATAAATCGATAGTTTGTCTTAATTTTTAAGCGAGACCACGTCATCTTCCACGTAGAACGCCCTCTTAGCAGTCACCTTAATTTTCTGTTAAGTTTTTAACATAGTTTTAGTTAAATAGTGGTTTTGAAACATTTAGCAATGTTCAAAGATGGTATTGAAACTTTTGAAAATATAGTAATATTTTTTAAACAAACTACAAAATTCAGAAGTATTTTATATAATTTAGTCTATATATTAATACCCTTTCAAATGTATCCTTATTAATTTTTACAATATAATTTTATTCGAAAAACTTGACTTATCAAATCACACAGATAAATATACGTCAAATGTGTTTTTCTATTCCTCGGCAAGATAGAAAAAGTAATTTAATTTCTTCTTTTTTTCGAGGAAAAGATAAAGCGATTTTTTTTTTTTTTGATAGTAAAGATAAAGCGATTTAATTAAAAGTATTCATTCATATTAATATTTCCATGAAAAATATACCTGGCATATAGATATATATTATCTTCTATCAATTTCTAATTTGAAGATGAGTCAAATTAGAAATACAAAAAATTAAGAGACAATAAAGAGATAAGGATTTTAAAAAGTAATAATAATATTAATAATAAATCTTTGAAATCAAATTGTGTTTCAATTATGTAATAAATTCAGATTATATGCTTCAACTTTAACAGACTTTTTGACTTGTTCAAAATATCATGATTCTATATGATATGTGATGAAGTGAATTCTTGACGACAATTGGAAAGTAATAAATTTAATCCAAAACGGTTCAAATTTCTGGTGGTTCTTGGTTTATAGAACATGTCACAAAATTTATCTTACAAATGTAAATATATTTTAATTCTTTCAAATCCAAACAATACGTATTTGTATAGAAATTAACATAAACTGTCCAAGATGTGTACCACAGAAAAGTAACACCAATAATTATCAATTATTAACTGACCACCATTATTGCAACCCAAATGATAATACATGTATTGAGAGATAGGGTACGATAACACATCAATTATTATGAGACATTAATTTTTTTATCAAAATCGAGCCGAACTAACATGCTTACACTTAAGCCCTTAAGGACATAATAATATCTAAAATTGGAAGTTGATGAATTGAACTATAAAAAACTAGAAATATATTTTTGGATAATTGGCGCAACAAGGGATTTGTATGCAGCTTCAGTGGGATGAAAACTGTCCCAAAACACATACTTGGTGGTATCAGGACAAGTCTTAACAAATTTATTACAAAGAAATGTCACTTCAATCTTTCCACTTCCACAACACCCTCTGTCGGCAACTTCAAACCCTGAAATCATTTTAGAAAAATATAATAATATTTCTTAAAGTCCTTGGTGTGTAATTACTCTCCATAACATAAATATTGATATTGAATGACAAATATTAGTTTAATGTTTAAAAAATAAGTAAATAAATACTTAAAAACACTACATATTTATTATTTTTTTAAACAAATGAACTTAATAATTACCTCCAAACCAACCAAGCTCAAATATGGTTAAATTAAGCCTCCTGTAATCATTTGTGAGATATTGAGCAAATCTACAACTCCAACAATTGATAGACGAGAAAGATAGAGAGACAGAAAATTTTTTCTAATTTCTTCTAATAAAATAACTCCATGTCAAAAACATAATAGTGGACAGCAGAACATTTCGTCTATACGAAGGATATTGTATGATTTTTAAACCATTTATTGATAGAAATTTTTTGTTTTCCAAAATTAATAGTGTTTTGTTAAAATTTTAACTAAAAATGTGTTTTAGGACTTTTAATAATAAAACAATTGTTTGAAAATATGTAAAAGTATTAAAAAACATTTAAAGCTTTTAAATTGAGTATTTAATTGATTTTCTTTCTAAAACGCTTATATAATAAATGTTTTACTCAAAAACATTTTTAAAACAAAATTATACCAAACGTGCACTAAACTAATTAGGTCCAAAAAATCTGAAATCAATTAATTAAATAAGCATGTGAGAGAAAAAAAAAATATGAACCAAAAGAGAGAGAGAAGAGTTTACCATATTTTGTAGGGTTTTTAATGACATCAAGTAGAGGATTATAAATATCCACGTAAACCACTCTACTATCGGGCAATAGAGTTTGAAGCTGATCCAAAGTGGAATGCAACTTCCCATTGAACAGCTCTGCAGCATTGTTATACTCATTGACACAAGCCCTTTCAACTCCGCCCGCCAGCGTCCTTTGCGACGGCACGCATCCCAGCGACGGAACACTAAATAATCCGATTCTCCGGCCACCCGATGCGTACAATTCCTTAATTATAACCAAATAATAATAATAATAATAATAATAATAATAAATGTACCATTTAAATAAATAAATATTTTATTTTAAAAAATTTTAAAAGCACTTTTAATTATTTTTAAAATATGATTACCAAATATTAAATTACCTATTAATAAAAAAAACTTAATTTATGTGTTATGATAATATAATTTTATATCAATACTTTAACACTTCACTTGTGAGTTGAAAATTTGTACAATGTCCAACAAGTGATTATCACTATTAATTGGGGAGGAAATGACATAATAAAGGTTTTGAATACAGGATCTATTATTTTTTATACCATGTTAAATGACCAATCAACTTAAAAACTTAAATTGACGAGTTACGGTAAATTTGATCCCGTATCAATACCAAACATATTAAATTTAGGTCTACCTTGACAAAAGCTGAAGCTGATTGGACCATGAAATCTGTGTATGAATCGATATTGTAATGAAGTTGTCTAATTCGAGAAAGATAAAAGGTGTTGGCGATGTCGTTGCTTCCGACCACCACCAGGTAGAGGCTATTGGCTATTATGAACTTTGCTCTTTCCTCTCCCACCACTCCTTCCAGCTTCTTTGAGTATTCTCTGAACATCCCTAATTGACCCGCAAGTGATATTGCTGGCTGAGAACTCCAGAATGAAAACCATGAGTGAAAAAATAGTTGACTGATTATTATTAAAGTTCGGTTTTAGTTGTATTTATTTAATCTTTATATTTGAAAAGAGTTTTTAATAGGTGATGAGAACTTTATCAAAGTTGTATCCGTTAATTTTTATACTGTAGAAAAGTTTTATTATATCATATTAAACTTTCAATTTTATGTTAAATAAGTCATTCTTTCTTTAATTTTGTGTTTATTTCACTGAACGTCTGTCTCAAATCATCTAAATACGTAATTCTTAAATAATAAAATTTTGTGGTATTATAGAATATTACATTGATAAAGACTTGTTAGACAAAAAAAAATGGAATTTAAAATTTAAAATTACCAAAATAAAATAAACACTACTTTATCGTAAGAAAGCTACAACAACTAAATAAGCATAGTTTCAAAAGTTCTGTGATCAAACTTGTAATTTTATTAAAAAATAAATAAATGAACAAAATAAGATGAAGTTTACTCATCTACCGCTGTTTGGGAGGTCAAAGGATCAAAACCCGCTCCACCAGAAGCAAAGCAAACGCCAGTGATGAGGTCCTCGGGTTGAAGATTCCGATCTGCATACGGCGGTAAAAACTCTTTGATACCTAGCACATCAACTGACAAAAAGAAAAAAAATAAAAAAGTCAATGGTCAGTTGATCATGTGCCAGCATCGACCATAGTATGATTTAAGTAGTCAAATGTTTGAATCTTCATTCTTGTCATTCTTATTTATATACCTACAAGATCAGAGGGAACTCTGCCGTTGGAAAATCGGCCAGTTGCCTGTCCGCCGGGAAAATCCCTACCATAGGGCGGATAGTTGCACTTAGCTTGGGTGAGGATATTATTGTTATTGCCCGTATCCACAATCGAATCCCCGAAGACGAAAACCGCCGGGACCGAGTACCCGGGAGGAATCTGTATAGCAGCATTAGCAAGTCGGAGATGCAAAAGAACTTGCAGACACAGAAAAAACTTAAGTATAAGTGTAGAAGAAGAAGAAAAAGAAGAAGGCCATTTTGTGAAGTGAAGTAAAGGCATTATTGTGAAGTTCATTGTTTAAGTTATTTTGTGATGGTATTTATATCTATGTTGTGGAGTTTGTGGCCTTTGTATTTTTTTGTTTGGTGCTTCATATTTAATGCTGACAGTGAAATGGCGGTGGCGCGCCTTGGCATAATTTGATTAGGGCACAAGGTTCTTCGTTACTTTCCTACCTGTATTTTTGTTGCGACAGAAATAGGACCAGACAGTGTACCAGTTATACATTTTTTTTTCTCAAACATTAACTATTGTTGTTGACCTTTAACTAATATGAATTTTCCATTATGTCCTTTGAGTTTTCTTCCAACTTTTCAAATATCTCATTTCAACTTTTAAATTAATTCAATGTTCGAATTATAAATTTAGTAGAATTGTTATTCTATGTATTTCTTGTCCGTAATTAAATGATAATATGCCACACAGTTTGACAAAATAAGAATACAATACTGATGCACCAATGGGCAGGTGGAATGCATTTTATAAGTTTTTGATTTGCATGCCCTTTGTTATATCTTCGCTTACTCTCTTCTTAATTACTTGTGTGAAAATCATTACTCATTAGTCATCTACTCAAGTTGTTCATATGTAAATATTTACGTAATGATGTTGTTTTAATCGATTAAGTAACCATGTTTATGGTATAAATGATTTATTAGAATCAAAATCGAAAATTATGAATTAAATTTGCTTAAATTATACAACCATCAAAATCAATAATTTTTTTAGTTGAACAATTATGAGGTTGGAGAGTCGAACTATCGATCTTTGTGATGATAGTAGATGTTTTGTCTCTACTGAATTATGCTTAGATTGATAATTAAGAATTAAATTTAACTTGTCATATTATTAAGAGAAAAAGATCAACTTCAACCCTAAACTTAGCAAGTATATTAGTTTTTACCCTAAACTTTCAATTTTACCGAATTGAATCTTAAACTTTGATAAGTATAGCATCATTTTTATCTTAGCTTAAACTTAAAAAATGTTGTAATTTTTACCTTATGGAAGATTTTGATTAGAAGAATTTTTTAATATAAAACATATATTACTTAGTAATGAAATTGATAGGATTTAGATAATTTTTTTTTTTTGAAATTTGTAAGTTTTAGTGAAATCAATTAATGATCAATTTTGTGAACATCAAATATAAATATGTGCAAAATTTGATATTCACTAAATTAGTGAGTTTTGGAGTTTTTATATTATTATTATTTTAATTAAAATTTGAGTGAATTAATGGAAATTGAATAGAGGTAAAGATTGGAATGCTTTATCTAAAGTCCAATGATATGAAATTGAAAGTTTTGGATCCAATTTGTGGTGCAATATATGTTCAAGATCACTAAGTTATATATCTATATCTTATATCCAGAAAAGATGTAAATTTAACATTATTATATCATATATATTCTAAACTTAAATTAATATATATGTACTATATTAAAAGAAGGGATGGTAGAGAAATATTTTTTTTACCTTTTTTGCCCTTCTTAATTTTCCAAAAATCTAATCATATCCCTCCCTTTTATATACGTAAATCTCTTTTGCACACTTTTTTGAAAAATTAAACCACACTTAAATCTTAATTAATAATTAATAACTTTGAATTAATTGTTACTAATTAAAGGTTCATTGGTTCTTTTTTCAAGTAAACGTTGGAAAGATGAGATGTTTTTAGGTTGAAGATGAAAGTTTCTTTTGGGTGAAGATGAAGAGGTTTTTTGCCACAATTCTATAATCACAAATTAAATGATCAATTATAGATACTTTTTGTTTTTGTTGGTAAGGTATGATGAACATCTTGCCTTTCCAATAAATAGTTTCCTATATTTGTAAAGAAACTCATTGCTAAGAAAAGAATAATTGTGTTTTCCCTTTATGCATGCCAAATTCATTGATTCAAGGTATATTTCAATCTTATAATTTTTTTTAATTCATTTTATTTCAAATTTTAAATTGTTGCACTACATTGCATTTTACAAAGTCATGTTAACAAAACATTTGTATTATAATTGTTGTTTTAATTTTCTTTTCAGTTCAATAAATTTAGGTTTCTCTCAAGTCTCAATCTTATTGCTTTCTTTCTATGACAAATAGATTTTATGCAACGTCCCTTATTTTTGTTTTAGTAATTTATATTATGAATTGTTCCAGTTAATTAATGGACTAAGTTTTGGTTTCTATTTTATGAATATTGCAAGAGGAATTTATAAGTGATAATTTAATTGTTTAAAGGAGATTTTTATTTTGGATAAAATTAGGAGAAAATTAAATAATGACATTCTTGTAATTAAAGGATTTAGAGCTAGGATTTAGGGTTGAGGTTAGCCCTATAAATGTATCATTAGGGACCCTAACCACCAAAACTCTTTTCCTATTCCAAAAAGAAGAGGTCATCCCAATTTTTCCTCTACTTTTCCTTTTCACGCCAACATCAAATCTCCTCCCCGAAAATTTTCTTCCTCTCACACACACCTTTCTCCCTCACGTGCACCCCTCTTCCAAAAGGCATTAGCAGGTGGCGACAGAAGCTGATCGATGATCGGGATCGGCGGCGACAAGGTATTTTTCCTCTTTCTCTTCGATTTTTCCCAACCTTCGTACCTTCGTTTGAGTTCAAATTTTGAGGACAACTTCCTTATCACCTCCTCATATCCCAACTAGAACAAGAAAGGCATTGGAGTTCTTGAACTTCATGTTTTCCCAAGTTTTTCTAGATTTAATCATGTTTTACCTCTTTTCTCGGTCCTTAAGCAAGCGTTTTTGGAAAAACGAAGGGTCGAAAGCACACCATGAGGTTGAGATCTACACATTGGTGGAATAGAAATCGCAATCGGAGCGGCAATGAGGGGCCACGCACGGTGAAAAACGGTGGAAGCAGCAGCGCGTCGCAGCTCTTCTTGGGCTAATTCCGGTGGTGTTGAACTTCTGACAGTGAGTAGATTCTGAAACTGGTTCCTGTTTACCAATCTGAGGCGGTGCGTGGAGGACACTGGCTAGACGGCGGCGGCACGTGGGCCAAGGCTAGTCCCGAAAGGGCAATGTCTTCCCAGTGTCGTTTGCCCCTCAAAACCCTAACTTTCCTTTTTAATTATTGAATATTTGGAATTTAGGAAATAATAAGGGTATTTTTGGTATTTTGGACCTAGGTTGCTTAAGGAATCTAACATCGGTTTTCCCTTGAAATGCTTACTATTTTCTTGAGAATCGAGGTAAGTGACTTTGCTTCTAGATAAACCATTGGGCTAGGTCAGTAACTTGTCTGAATTGTGTGATGTTTGTGTTAAGCGTGCCTATCTTATATAATTTATGAATTGAGCATGATGATGCGCTAGTGCGATAAGTATGTTGTGTATATGGCTGTTATGTGTTTGGTATGTGCTATGAGTATCTGTTGTATGTGGTTTATAGATGCTATATGGTTATTGTTATGATATTATAGAATGAGAATAGCATGTTGGTGCGCTGAGATTAGCATGTTGAAGGGATTGAAACCCCAGCGGAAGCGATTGACCACTAAATGCATTCAAAAACGAATTTGGGAGAAAGCATGCATTTGGAAACTAAAATTACAGAGAAGAAGATTACCTTTGAAGAACTCTTTCTTCACGTGATTCTTTTCC
>JAOANK020811070.1:0-10635 GCA_026257165.2 Telfairia occidentalis | reverse complement strand
CAAGTCAGTAGTTGCATTGAATAAACATATAGAACACTATATCAACCTAATGTGAATACTTTGTAAGGCATGAACGTTGTCAAATACCCAAAATGCTGTTTGAGGTGACAGCATAGATGGGACAATAGAGTACACTCCCAACTTTGAGATCTGTCATTCTGCTATTTCATTCCCAATAGTCCATAAGGCTTCCTCCAATTCTTGTTCATTTGGCACACAGCATAATCGGTTCTCTAGTGGATTGTCTGAGGGAGTGAAAGCATAAAAGGCATTAATTTCCACAAAAGTAAATTTTACCTTTTTGCCTTGCACTGAAATGCGAGTCTCCCTTTTTGTCGTGATGTTGGCATAGAACTCACAAAGCAGCTGGGGGAAACCGAGCTATGGCTTCTACAAAAGCGCTTCCAGCCCTTGATTTTTTTGATGTCACTGATATATTGCGGGATGTTGAAAGCTTATACTCTTTTTGGATAAGAATCTCTTGGTCTTCATATCCTTAGCTCTCTTTGCGGCCACATGATTGATATATCGTTGAAATGCCTCTTGCATGTTGCCCATTTGATCGATTCATTTCTGTTTTAGCACTGCACAATATTTTGGCATATTTTTTGCTTTCTTCGAACGCTTACTCCTTAGCATTGCAATCGGTTTGTTGTCCGTTTCAGCGTCTTGGGATGTTACGGCAGCATCGCGATGCCTGGTGTGGCTTTTTGGTTTCTTCTTTTTCTTTCTTTTCTTGTCAGTCATGCTGGCTTGAGGGTTTTCAGTGAGTATTGTTGTAGGCGAGGCATCCACGAGATTTGGCTCTTTCTCACTATTACCGCCTTCAGCTCCTATTGGGGGCTCTATGGGCATCATTTTCGGTTGCTCTTCATCTTGCTCATCGAAGGTATCTTCATACCAGCCATAGATCGACTCGCTAGATGTGCCCTGTAGAGTAGTGTTGTTGTCCCCATCATCCAGATGTAGCTCAATCGTTCGACTCTCACTGTCCTCTTTCGCTTCATTCCGCTTTCTGTTGTCTTCTTCTGAAGCAGTGGTAATCTTTTCCGTAGCTTGCTCGGGTACATCTTCAGAAACCATTTTAGTGGTTTCAAGCAGTGTTCCTTCCTGAAGATTCACTGGGGAGGCAAAGGGGGGGTCTTCCTGTGGCGCTGTACCTTCAGTGGTTGAATGTAGAGTTGATGGTGGGGTGGTTTACTGACCCCTTGCTTGCATCGCCTCTTTTTGGGTGATGGTTCCACTTTTCCCATTTGCCCCTTGTAACGATTGGCCATAACCTTCCACTTCTTTTTCTTGTTAGGCTGGACCGACGGTGGAGGTACATACTACTTCTCTAGAGAGTCTACCACAAGGTACACCACTTTCAATGGTGTAGGATCGGTGGTGATACATTGCTATTCTCGGGATGATCGCTGCTCTTCATTAGAGGAGGATTCTAAGTGCATAGGATTTGAAGCACTGGTGGTATGATAATTTCATCCAGACGATCGAATTTTTCAACTTCCTTCGCCTCAAATGGACACCATTCTGATTACAGCAACATGAGCTTCTTTGGATTAGGGCTATGGGAAATGCGACTGTGTTTGGAGGATTATGAAGAATTGCAAAGGGGCTGCACTACATAAATAGGGTCCAGCAAAAATGTTTTTACCGTCGGGGGTTAATTATCACCCCATTTTCAAAACTCTACGCAGCCTACCATTTCCTTTCTGCCCTTCATCCAAACGTCTTCAAGGCATGGCTAGCCGTCCTTAATTAACTTACCTCTTAAGTGTTTTGCGCTACTCTCAAAAGAAAAATTCACTTTGTCCCTTTTGTATTGGATGCTCCACTTACTCTATTTTACAAGAGAATGCCAAATGAACAAAACAGAAATTAGTCAAGAGAAAATAAATACATAGAAGAAAACAATGGAAATAAACCTTACTAAAAACAAAAACAGAATTGAGCCACTTGTTAATGAAATGTCCCTGAGTAAATAAGTGGCAGCAGTCATCCGCGTGTTCTAATCTTGAAGTTCAATGGTGGTTCTATCCCGAAGAAACTTTCCACCATAATATGGTTTGACACACTGACCATTGACAGTGAACTCTTGACTCATTTTTTCATCCATCAGTTGCATTACTTCATGAGGGAATAGCTTCTTAAGCACAAAGGGTCCAGACCACCTAGATTTTAATTTGCCTGGGAATAACTTCAACCTGGAGTTGAATAAAAGTACTAACTGCCCTTCTGAAAAGTTATGTGGCTGCAGATGTCTATCATGCCATTTCTTCATCTTTTCCTTGTAGATTTGAGCATTCTTATAGCATTCATTATGCATCTCCTTCATCTCATGTAATTGAAGCATCCTAGCTTGCCTAGGTGCATCCATTGTCATGTTGAGCTTCTTTAACGCCCAGAGTGCTTTGTGTTCTAATTCAACTGGTAGATGACATTCCTTTCCGAACACGAGCTTATACGGGGATAATTGTAGTGGCGTTTTAAAAGCAGTGCGGTACGCCCTCAAAGCCTTGTCTAGTTGCATGGACCAGATGCTCATGTTCATATTCACTATTTTTTTCTAGAATTGCTTTGATTTCTCGATTGGAGATCTTTGCCTGACCGTTTGTTTGCGGGTGGTATGTTGTAGCAACTATATGCCTCACATTATACCTATGGAGAATTTTTTTCATTACTCTATTAACAAAGTGGGAGACTTCATCAGTAATTAGTGCCCTCGGGGTGCCGAATCGGGTGAAGATGTTTTGTCTTAGAAATCTTTCAACAATTCGTGCGTCATTGTGGGCGCATGAGATCGCCTCTACCCACTGCGAAACGTAGTCCACTGCTAACAGAATGTAAACATGCCCCTGAGATGGAGGAAATGGACCCATAAAGTTTATCCCCCATACATCGAACAGCTCCATTTCAAGTATATAGTTGAGGGGCATCTCGTTTTTCTTGGAAATACTCCCTATCCTTTGATAATGATCACACGTCAGCGCAAAGTTGTGGGCATCCATAAAAACTGTTGGCTAATAATATCCTGACTGGAGTACTTTTTCAGCTATTTTTTTTTTCCTGCATGATGCCCACCATAGGGTGATGCATGACAATGCCACAAAATTTTTTTGCTTTCATCCTCATTAACGCACCCTTGCAGAATTGAGTCAACTCCCAAGTAATATAAAATGGGGTCATCCCAGAAAAACTTCTTAGTTCTTGCTAAGAATCTCTTCACAGCTGGTCCTTTTAAGTCATCTGGCAGCACCTTGCTTACTAAATAGTTGACTATGTCCGCATACCATGGGGTAGATTCTACGCTAGCAGTTATGACAGCTTCATCTGGAAACTGTTCCTTCACTTGACTGAACTGTTCTTTCTCTTCATCATCATTCAATCTTGATAAGTGATCAGCCAATTGATTTTCTGTAACTTTACGATCAATCACTTCTAAATCGAATTCTTGAAGTAGCAAGATCCATCTAATTAACCGCAGCTTTAAATCATGCTTTATGATCAAGTGTCATGTTGCAGAGTGATCTGTGTGTATGAAACCTTCGTTCCAATAAGATAAGGTCTGAACTTGTTGAAAGTAAATACAAATGCTAGCATTTCCTTCTCTGTGGTTGAATAGTTGCATTGTGCCTCTATTAATGTTTTGCTTGCGTAGTAAATTGGATGAATTACTTCTATTGCATGATTCTGCTTTTGTTAAGCTCAACAAATCAATTACCAACTGGAATCAACTCTCCTTCGAAATTTCTTCTTATACAGCTTTTGTTTGAGGGGAGACTTCTATCCTAGGTCCTTTGTGCAACCTACAATAGTAGCACACTAACTTCTCTATGCTACAGCTTCTTTACAACTCCATTTTATTTTAAACACTGACTTCTTGGTTTGGCTTATGACTCTTTATTCACTTCTCTTCCGACTTTATGTTTTTTCTGATGTTTTCTCTCTTCTTTTTTTTTCTCGAGCAATGAGAGAGTTAATACACTGCATAGCCCTTTGGGCTTTATTAAGGTTGGAAGTTGCAATGCATAGCCTTTTCCTTTGCTTAGCTCTGCTTTTGGCTTTTTCTTTTCTCTCTCATTTTTCTTCTTTTTTTTTTTTTTTTTGGTGAGCCTTACCTACTCAAGATATGCTAAATTACTTTTGTAATTGCTTATCTATCTAGGTGTATACTCATCTTCAACAAGAAAGGAGGAGTATGCTCACTTTGCTCCATTTGAGACTACCTAGCAAAATGTGCTGAATTAATTTTGTAGACAGCTCATCTACCTAGGTGAACACTCACTTAGAAAGGAGGAGTGTACTCAAAATGGCTGGCCATACCTCCAAACTTGTAGATTTCATTGTTCTCAATGAAATAAGGTTTAGAAAAGCTAAAGGATTTAGTTGCCTAGTAGCTGCTGAAGGAAAGGACCTCATGCCACCTTCCAACTACTCATTCATAGGATAAATTTCTTAGTGAAAGGTCCTCTAGTTCATAGGTGTTCTGTACAACTTAAATAGAGCTGATCTCACAATAGACAGGGCCTTTTGGACTAACAAGGCTGGGTAGCTTAGGCTATGGGAATAAAATCCTAGCCAACTTAACCACATAATATGTTTCCAACAGAGATCAGTTAGAAGAGATTGTGAAACAAAACATTGGATTAATTCATTTCATGTAGGATATAAAGAGGATGGGTTTACAAAATCATAGAGACAAGCATGAAGAAGAAGCAGCAGCTTCCTAATAGAAAATACTTAGCGAAGATCATAAAAACAGACAGTAACCTTCACCAAAGGTCTCAAGCAACATACATTTCTCCTACACAGAAAGGCAGCAAAACAGAACAGCAACTGATAGCAGGCAGGCTAATGAGGAAAAAGAAAAAAATCCCTCCCTCAATCATCATTCTCCTGATCTGGGACTTTAGCAGGGGCCCAATTTGTGAGCACCTCATAAGGGAAATGGGGGAATGGAGGATAGGGGTGGGTAAAGTTTGCTTGCATAGCTCTCCTCATGGCTCTGTCTCTATTCTGTGCACAATCCCAATAAGTGTGCTGTGAGGATTCATTGTGGTCCATCCTCTGGAGCATTGTTGCCTGCTGATTCAATAAGGTGTTCATCCTAGTCAGCATGTTCGTGCACCTCCTCCTACCTTCCTCCCTTATTAGCCTCGGAACTCTCACATGATCTATGCCTCGTTTTTCTTCCCAACGTTCTTCATTATCTCCTAAGGGCACTTCGGCTCGCAAACATAAAGCAGTGATGGTGCTAGGGAAGAATAGCTTCCCAGAATTCTTTCTCAAGCAGTCATAAATTTCAGAGGAGATGAATTGTCCCACATCTATCCTTATTCCCCTATGTGATAGCATAGATCAGTGTGATCCTTTCAGCTGACACACTGAAATCATGTGTGGTAGAGAGGATGCGATGCTTGATAAAGTAGAGCCATACGTTGGCTGATGACTTGAGGTGGGCTCCCAAAAGTGTCTTCTTCCCTTCTTTAGATATGCTCCATTGAGCACCTTCTACACCAACCTCTCTAAGGGCAATGTTGAGTTGAGTTTCATCAATCTCCCACGTTATGCTATTAACTCCCCAATAGTGGGGAGTTAATTTTAATATTAAAAAGAAAGAAAGAAAAATAATAATTAAATAACTAATATAATTAATTAATTATCCAATAGTTAATTAACTATAAATTATGCACATTAATCACACTAAATGCATCTCTCTCTCTTTTAACCTTTGGTTTTAATATTAATCATACTCATATTAAATTTTAACCTATAGTATTTATATGAATCTCATTCAATAAAAAAGATTTCAATCTTAGTCAAAAGTTGAAATTCTCACATACTATTTAGTTTAATTATAAATCTTATTTATAATTAACTATATATTATAATGTATCAATATACATTATACCATTTATGTTCCGTCAAATAATTTGAACAATTCAAATTATTCCCAAAATATTATGCCTTGCATAATCCTTAGCGAGCTAGCAAGTGGACCTTATGGACCTACAAATTAGAAGCTCCAATGATATGAGATTAATTAATTAACTGATATTCCTTAACTGTTTGTCGCTCCACTAAAGACCGACAGCTACACTCTTCGCACTGTAGATATATTTCTGTGTCCATGGATTTAATCAATCAATAATAAGTCGACCCTTCACAATTGCTCGTAATCACAGCTAGGTCAAACTACCGTTTTACCCCTATGTTACCACTAACTTCATAAGCACCACCGATACCTCTAATGAACAATATAATGCATTAGGTAAATACAACCATATCTTGAATAATCATCGATAAAACTAACGAAGTATTCATACCCTCATCGAGCCTTAACATTCATCGGACCACAAAGACTTGAATATATGAGCTCTAATGGTTCTTTGGCTCTTAGACCTTTTCCAGTGAAAGATCGTTTAGTCATTTTTGCCTCAAGACAAGCTTCACATGGAGGTAAAAAGTTTTCTTCTAACTGACTTAGGAGTCCACTCTTAACCAATCTCCTAATCCTATTGAGATTAATGTGACTGAGTCTTAAGTGCCAAAGATAGATATTTTGAGAAACTTTTTGCCTTTTATTTTGGGTTTCTGCAGTTCTGAACATTTCAGTAATAAACACAGCCTTTACTTTCGTAGGTTTCAACTTGTATAAGTTGTTTTCTAAAGCTGCTGAACAAATGTGAATACCTCTTTTTGAAATGAACGCTTCACTCACAGAAAAAGATACTTTATATACATGTTGTAGCAAACAAGAGATAGATACTAGATTCCTATAACACTTAGGAACATATAGTACATTTTCTAGTAAAATGAATCTATCTCTGAAAAACAACTTGATATCTCCCACTGCCTGAGCTGAGATGAGCACCCCTGATCCAATCTGGAGAGTTATCTCGCCTTCCTGAAGTTGTTTCAAGTTACTACTTTCATGAAAGTAAGAACAAACGTGATTGGTGGCTCCTGAATCCAGTATCCAGGTTGTAAAATCGTTTTCGACTAAACACGTTTTAACAACCAGTAAATCATATTTATCTTTGTTTTCTTTTTCAGCTTTCTTCTCGGTCAGGTACTTTAGGCAATTTCGCTTTCAATGCCCATCTTGATTGCAGTAGAAACATTTTTCTTTATCTACAATTTTTCCCTTGCCTTTATCTGTAGCAGGAGGTGCAACAATCTCTTTCAATTTCTTATTCTTTTGAATACTTTTATTTTTTGGAAAAGAAGGGACAGATTTACCCTTAGAAGACGCTCCTTTCGTAAATTTCTTGGAAGAAGCAGCAACATTTGCTTCAACTTCCGTACCTTTATTTTTTTAGAAGAGATTGGTAAATTTGAAGCTCGTTGGTCAGATTATACTCTATTTTATTCATCATGGCATGAGTTCGAAACTGCAGAAAACTCTTCAAAAGAGATTATATGATGAAACTGACTTGACTCTTCTCGTTAATGACAACCTCGTTTACTTCTGCTAGGTCGAAATGGATCATCATGTCAAAAAGGTGTTCCCAAACAGAGGTTCCCTCTTTCATGCGGCAATTATAAACGTATTTTAAAGCATCATGCATGGTCGATGAGGACGGTTGCCCAAACATCGCCTGCAATGAGTCCATGATCTCCTTGGCGGTGATCATTTTCTCGTGCGTCTTGGATAATATATCTGATATACTAGCCAATATGTAGACTCGAGCCTTCTCGTTTTGCCTCGACCATCTGTCATACTCCTCCCGAACACTTCGATTGGCTGTCCAGTCGGGATCCTAAGAACACTCCTTAGTTCAAACGAAACAGAGATCGTGTATTACTAGCATTGTATTCAGATTAGATTTCCATGTTATATAATTTTCCCCGTTTAGTTTTTCCAAAGCGAGTAGTTGGATAATCGAACTTGTCATTGCTGAAATGTAAACAGTTTCAATCAGTAATTGATTAACTCTATTTATTCAATCCAATTAGTATTAGCAAATTTTAACTACCCAAGATTATATTTGCAACGATACTTCAGTGAGTCAGAATAACCACCACCGAGGGGTTGTCAATTACTCCTTCACTGAATCAAGACATTCTTGACCAAACACTAATACCAGAATAAGGCTTATTTCATTAGCATTTAGTTACCGTTCCTTTGGTAAAAAATTTACTAACACTTTGTAAACTTCGTAAGTGTAGACCAGCCATTTTCAAATTTCAGAGACCAGAATCAAGCAAGCTCTCTCGAGGATAGTCGATACTTGAAAACGGACCTAAGAAACCCTATCCATTTCTGAAGTTCACGGTGTTTCGAATCACATGTTACAACTCTCCGACTGGGTAGGTGCCCATACTAGCCCCAAGCAGGTGCAACATAGGAATCTCATGGTGTGACCTAATGGAAGAGACCGTAGGACATGTTGATACATACCTTTCACCCACTTACTATGAACTACTTCCCGTATTCACCTTGCTTTTGATTTATGCATTCACTTTTCGAATGGAGCAGTCCCGATAAAAGTGACATGAAACCCCACATAAATTTCATGGTGTGAACTCTTAAGGACGCGAGAGCAAGCAAATAATACATCATATGTACTATTTCTCTCCCGCTAAAGTGTTCTGATTAGTTTTTGGGTATTCTTTTACTTAGGTATATTCCGGCTAAAAAAACAACCTAAGTCTAGGTGATTAATCCAAGCATAACACTTAGACTGGATTTTAACCTACAATG
The DNA here is from genome assembly GCA_026257165.2 of Telfairia occidentalis. Lineage (NCBI taxonomy): Eukaryota > Viridiplantae > Streptophyta > Magnoliopsida > Cucurbitales > Cucurbitaceae > Telfairia > Telfairia occidentalis. The sequence goes on along the minus strand of JAOANK020811070.1, from coordinate 1,928 downwards.
TCAATAAGATAAACCATTTTATTACCTCACACCAATCACGCATGCTCAAAAAATCGGGCTCACTCAACCCAAACTCCAACTTGATCCCCAGGTAGGAGGTGTTCCCTAAACTTTCAGCTTAAATACCCTCAACCTTAGACAGGATCTCACCACGTGAGTTTTGTAAACTTAGTTTTACAAGAAATCGACCTAGTTTAACTATGAAAGAAGGTGATTGCTTTGAGTGATTACCCTAAGTGAGCATGCTATTTATCTTTGTTATAAATTTTAACAGTCTAATTCATTTTATAACACTTATAAAATAAATGACATTCAATCATCCATCTATAACATACATTCGCCATTCATATCAAAGATGAATATAACTCTTATACCTAATCTCATGATATCTATTCATGCAAATCATGCATTATAACACTTAAAACATGCTTGCTATGAATTTAGATATGCATACTATACATTATAACTCTTAAAACATACTTGCAATTCATTCTATCCATGCATACTATACATTATAACTCTTATAACATACTTGAATGCATGAAGCATGATTATCCTAGGGTGCGGTTTTAAATCTATATGACATACACTATGCATATAACATTTAACATTTAATTTAAACATACAGTCACAATGCATAATAAATTAAATCAAGCTAAAATAGGTTGATTTTGGCATCACAAGCACACAACAAGCTAATTATTACAATAATAATTCAGAAACTATGCTTGCATTGACCCGAACCGACCGGGACCATCACGAACCAAGTGGAAATGGCTTGAACCGGAGTCAAAAGGGTTGAAATAGGCTTGAATCGGCAGCAAGGGAGGGGAACCAGACCATCAGGGCATAACCGAACCGCTGGCACGCATGCGTGTTTTCTGAGTTTGAAACGCAATGGCTCTCGATGCTGCCTAGGATGTGAGCATCCCTTATTCGGAGGTAGCTTGGTTTTTGCTCCAAATTTCTTCGATTACAGCCTAGTTTCAACTCTAAATGACTCCATATGAATACAGACCCTTAAACACACATTAAGGCCCTTACATTACCAAGCAATTACAATTAATTTCAACAATTGAAAGCTTAAAAGGATATCAAAATCAGAAAATCCCATTTTAGAACCATTCACCATTCATCTTATGAATTAAACCCCACAAAAGAGAATTGAGTGCAATTAGCATGCTCTGATACCAATTGAAGGAAATACAAACATGCTAGCACAGTGGAACAGGATCAAATGCACTCTAATAAGCTTAATTAAAAGGATAAAATCATGCTTTAAAGGGAGAAAAACAGAGAAACAACAACACATACCTTTGTAGCTTGAATTCTCCATTGATCTATAGCAGATTAGATTACGAACACGTCCCGAACCACCGCTTGAGTCTTCTCAACTATTGTCTAGCCTTGGAACGGAATGGTGGGATCCTTTGAGTGATGAATTTGGGAAGAAAAAGGATGAAGCTTGGTTATTGTTCAACACATGAACACCAAGGATTTTGGGAGCAAATTGAAGTTCATCCAACCTTTTTGTTTGCACGAATTTGATCCTCATTTAAAGACGATTTCATGCACAACTACCTCACCTTTGATTGACACTCAATCATGGTGAGGTAGCAAGTAATTTTGGAGGTGGCACATGGTGGTGAGAAAAGAGAATGAAAATGGATATTCATCCATTTCCATTTTTTTCTTCTTTTTTTTTCCTTTATTTTTTATTTTCTATTTTAATTTCACAAATTTAAATAAAATAAAATAATCCTATATTTAAATTAAATTATTTTAATATCAAATATTAAAATAATATTATTTTACCACCGATCCCAATTTTCGAAAAAACTATTTTTTCGAATATGAATCCCTATTCATATATCCAACATTTAAATCTCATTTAAATGTTATTTTCAACTTCCTTTGATCGTTTAATT
>JAOANK020810959.1:0-10636 GCA_026257165.2 Telfairia occidentalis | reverse complement strand
GTTGGCTGACTTGCTTGAGGGTGAAAGCAAGTGCCGCACAATCGCTTGTGAGCCTCGTTGAGTTGCGATTGTGACACACAGCGCCTAGGAAGCGGGGTAACCCAGAACGAAAGTGATACAACCTTTCCTTCTAGCACAAAGAAAAGAAAATTAAAGAAAAGAAGAAGAAAATTATTGAAAAGAAAACGAGAAGTAAGAAAAAGAAAGAAAAAGCTCACTTAAACTAGATCTACTCACTTGAAATTAACTTAGTTTTAGAGTAAGGGCATCTTAGGTAAAATTTCATTAAAAGCACCCTGGGCTTATAGGGACTCGAATGGGAAAGACTTGCACACACACACACAATGAAGGATAAGATTTGGCCTTCGGTTTTCTTGCTGATAGAATGTGCTAGAACATTTCTCTTATTTTGCTCATTATGTGTCATTAAGCATTGAGTTAGGAGTCTTAATCATGCAAGCATTGAAGTTCTATTATTTGTCTCGTTTTAATTTTACTCAGGACTAGCAAAAGTCTAAGTTTGGGGCAGTTGATAGCACTCTAAAAAGTGTTATTTTAGTGCCTAAAGTATAGAGGTTTTGTGGAATTTTATGTGTACTTTGATGCATTTATTGTTGATTTTGTAGGGACTGAGTATTTTGAGACGAAAAAAAAGATCAGGTCAGTTCGAGTTGAAAAATGGGCAAAAGGTGAGCTAAAACAACCAAGTAACGAAGAAACGAGGCTCAAATTAGTGCATACCTGAAGGGCAGCGTTGAAACGCTATCATTGGCCATCTCAACGCCCAAATCTGGAAAATCATGATCTGGAGGTGACCAGCGTCGAGACACTGTTGAACAGCTTCCCAAGGCTGCTCAACCCCACGCGAAGCGTGCACATCAGCCGCCCAGCAGCGCATCTGTATGCCTTCAGGCGCCCGTTTCAACCGCCCAGCGCACGAGCATACTCGTGCCTCCTCTGGCTAACGTGCACGCGTGCACCTTCTGTCCCCTACTGCACATGGGCAGCATCTCGACACTGCTGATTTTTGACCACTCAGCCCAAAACGTACGTTTTGATTAGTTGACGTAGGACCAGCATCGAGACGTTGTCCCTAGCATCTCGACGCTATCGGCAGATCAGTACAAAGTCATATTTTCACGATTTGGGCTAAGGAGCACAATTTTTTGTGGGATTTTCGACAGAACTCAAGGGAGAAATTTGTGGGCATTTATTATGGAGCTTTTGAAAGGCTTTGGAGTGCTTGGGATGGAGATTCTATGCCTCGAGAAACGTGTCTACCGCGAAAACGACGTGGATTTCATCCGGGAGTGCCCTCGTTCTTTCTCCTCTCTATTTATGCATATTTTTTCTGATTTTTTTGGGTGTTATTGATGTACTCTAGTAGCTAAACTTATAGGTTTTAGAGTGTTGGTGTAATGGATATTTAGAATTTATTGTTTTTCTTGTGGGAATGAAATTTATTGCTTTTTCTGCTATATTTCGAGCTTTAAATTCGTTGCATTCACTTGGCCATTGGATGTGTGTGTGTTATTTTTATTATCTCGCTCAAGAGAGTGGGTAGTAAAATTAGACCAAGGAAAATAGATTGGAGTTTTTCTATGTATGAAAGTGATTGGAAAGTTCGCGAGGTCCGGGATAGGTTTCTTTAAGTCGCTTTTAAATTCTTGGTACGAGAGATCGAATAGGGAGTTAATTGAGAGAGTTGGTCAACCTTGATAGGGGAAAACCTGGATTAATTAACCTTAGACCTAGAAAAAGTATAATAAATTGCATCCCACGAGTTAATCAATTGCCTAAATATTTCATTCACCAAGCCAATACCCTAGAACCTCCTTTTCTCTCAATTTATTCACCAATACCGTGCATATTTTATTGCTTCTTTAATTCTAGAAATTATTCAACAAAATTGGACCCCCAGATAAAACCGAAATAATTAATCGATAACTAGGAAAATTAAAGAACACGATTCCCTGAGGACAATACTTGGCTTCTTGGGCCATTATTACTACAATTGACCCGTACACTTGCAGTGACGCATTGTTGGATGCAATCACCAACCACTTTATGATCTCCTTTTTCACAACTTCCTTCATTATGGGGTTCAGACGATGTTGTGCTTCCATGCATTTCTTTACATCGTCTTTTAATCTGATCTTATGCATGCAGATCGCTTGGCTTATCTCAAGAATATCAGCGAGTGTCCATCGTAATGCTCTACAATGCTGGCGCAAAATTTGCAGTAACAATACCTCATATTCAGTACACAAAGTTGAAGAAATAGCGACAGGCAATTTATGATCCTCATCGAAATAAGCATATTTAAGGTTAGGTGGTAAGGGTTTTTTTTCACGTATTAGAGCTTCATCAAATGAGGATTTCATTGGCCTATCTCTCCTCTAAGTTAAATCAAGTTCCTCGGTCAGCTGGTTGCATGTCTGTTCTCCATTTGATGTTGTAGCAAAGATATCGCATAGTTGCGGCACATCTGATTTGTCTTCAACTTCCATGTTATTCATCCCCAACTCTTATACCATTGAGCATTCCTCAACATCATCCGCGCACTTGAGAACATCAAAAATGTTGAATGTGACTTGCTTGTCACTTACTCTCATTGTTAAAACACCCTTCTATACATCAATTAATGTCTTCCCCGTTGCTAAGAATTGTCTCCCCAGAATAATAGGAACATCCCTCTCAGCTTCATAATCCAATATAATAAAATCAGCTGGAGAGATGAACGTGTCTATTTTGACTAAGACATCTTCAATTTTTCCTTTTGAATGCGTCATGGAGCAGTCAACAAGCTGTAGCGTGACTGTCGTAGGTCTTGCTTCACCTATTCCCAACTACCTAAAAATAGAAAGGGGCATCAAATTGATGCTTGCTTCTAGATCACACAATGCTTTGCCAACATACTTACCTCCAATGGAACATGGGATGGTAAAACTTCAAGGGTCTTTAATCTTCTTTGGAATTTTGCTCGACAAGATGGTGCTACATTCATCCATTAAGGCCACTATTTTGAATTCTCCTAATCTCCTTTTCTTTGTTAATATGTCCTTCAAAAATTTAACATAGCTAGGCATCTATTCCAAGGCCTTTACTAATGGAATATCTATGTGCAACTGTTTCAGCACATCTAAGAATTTCCTGAATTGCATTTTATCATTCTTCTTTTGCAATCTTTGAGGGAATGGTGGTGGGGGGTAGAATCTTAGGTAGTGTTGTTACTTTCGGTTCCTTTTTTGCGGGCTCAATGTTGGCACTTGTTTCTTCTGAAACTTCTAACTTCTCTCTTTGCTCCTTCTTTGGTCAACTCAGATATTTTCTGTTGCTTATCTCCTTGTGATTTACTCTAAACATCATGCTCCTTATGTGATAATTTTTTTCCACTTCTTAATGTAATGGCTTTGCATTGTTCTTTGGAGCTTCAGTGTTACTGGGCAATGTACCAGTAGGTCTACTACGAAAATTAGTTGCTATTTGCCCCACCTGTACTTCAAAATTCGTCAGCGTTGCTGCTTGACTCTACATTAGTGCATCATTTGTTGTTATGTACTCTTTCATGAAGCTCTCCAAGTTATTTGGTTGTTGTGGTTGCTAGGGTATTTTTGAAAATTGAACTGCACTATTTTGTTGGAACGTAGTGTTCATAAATCCTAGGGGAACTTACGGTCGCATAATTGGCGCATTACTGCTATTGGCCTATTCACCTCCCCAAGAAAACTTTGGGTGCTACCTCAATCCTAGATTGTATGTGTTCTAGTATGGGTTGTTCCGCCCTTGATTGTTATGTCCAATATAACATGCTAGATTAGATAGGAAATCTTCAAAAAGATGGTTATCTCCATAAAATACACAATTGATCTCTGAAGAGCTTTGGACTACTTTGACTGGCTGAGTGGATGCTATATTCATAACTTTCAACATATTACCCATCGAAGCTACCATTGCACTTAGTGTTGTTATTGCATCCATTTCTATTTTTCCTCCAATGCTTTTCCTTTAACTGAGCTCTCTCTCATTTGACCACTAAGAGTTCTTACTAGAAATTCTCTCTAAGATGTCAAAGGCTACATTGTATGTCTTTTGCAACAATGCTTCATTTGCTGACACATCATGAACTAACTGAGAGTTTGGTGTTAATCCATGGTAAAAGTTCTCAATTTGTACACAGTTGGGTAGACTATGATGAGTACAGTTTTTCAACAGCGTTTTGTACCTTTCCCAAGCTTCATCCATAGATTCATGTTCTAATTAGTGAAATGTTACTATGTTGCCATGCAATGTTGCATTCTTTGTTGGTGGAAAATATTTCAACATAAATTTCTCTTTGAGGTCTATCCAGCTAGTGATTGGTTCTGTGGGAGTGAATTCAACGAAATTTTTGCACTGTCTCTTAACGAATAAGGGAACAATGTTAAACATAAAGTCTTTTCTAATACTCCTAGGATTCGAAATGAATTACATAGGGCAAGAAATAATTGTAAACGTGAGTGAGGGTTATCCAATTTGGATCCTCCAAACTACCCATTGATTTACAACATTTGAAACATGACTGGTATGAGTTCAAAAGTTGGAGCTCCATTCAATCCTGTCTATATCACTGGATTAAAATCATTGAAAACTGGTGCAGCATACTCTCTGATAGCTCTATCCCTATTATTTGCAAGCAACACTGGATTATGCTGATTTAATTACTGAGCTAATCTTTGTTCATTTCTTATAATTGGTGCAGGGTTCCTCGACATGTTCAACGGTGGGTCTAGAAATGGTGCATCCTGGTTATCCATGAATTTTTGTGCTATGGCAAGACCTTGTGCTTGCCTAACTGCTCCACGGCGTTGACGTAAGGTTCTCTCTATCTTCGGATCAAATGCAAATTCTACTCCTTCCTCATTCATGCAGTAAATCTCTTGCTACAAGATAGAATGCTGATCAAACTATTGAAAGATAGAGGGATTTCAACACAGATATATAATTAACTGAAAAGAAGTTTCAAGGAAATGAGATACAAAGATAAAATGAGTCCCCGGCAACGGTGCCAAAAACTTGTTGTCCTAACAAGAATGCAATAAATACACTTCAGCAATTCATAATAAAAATGAAATTAAAGACAAAGAATTCTCAAGTATAAGCAATCGTACAAGTAATACTGGAGTATTCCAGGATATCGATCCATAGGGACTGTTTCTAGCAATGATTCTCACATACCCAAATCTTAACAGTCAATAAGCTAGCATGAATGGTGTGTTGATGCATAAGAAAGAGGGAGATGGCAAATATTTCAACTAATTTTAATGCAAACAGAAATAGACACTTGAGTAAAAGCTAAGAGTAACAAACAGTCTATAAAAGGGGTAGTTAAGGATCTTTAGCTTCACTAAGCGACACTATACTGCAGCCTTTTTTGGGAATGAGATAACTCACTCTGTAAATAGGCTTAGTCATATATTCACTATGTCGAGCATAATATACTAGAATGTGAATCCTATTTATGTCTAACTTTCGATTCAACGTTATTAGCACGTTACCCTCTTATTTTACAGCTTCTTCATTGTCTAACAAGTCTATGAGGTCAGGTTTTCTCATCTCTACTTCATCTTTTCATCCGATTTCAACTACTATCTTGCCTGTCAGCAAAAATACTAGCTTGCTAGAACTACCGGTGGACAATTGGGAAATTCACGACTACAAAGATTAATGAAGAAAAGAACAAGAGTGAAGCATTTATCACTCTTTTAGAATCAGCTACAGCATAGTCCTAGTTAAACTTACCCATCATCAACTACCCACGAAGAAGTTGGCTAAAACTCATACTAACAAACTCAAAATGCATTTCTACCATTAATATCATACCAAAGAAAAACATAAATACAGCTACACGAGAGTTTTAACAATACTAAAATGAAACAAATAGCTAGAGTAAAAGGAACTAAAAATAACAATAAAAGATGTTGAGGCGCAGACGACAGTAGAAGCTCAGGCGGAATTCCTTCTTTCTTTCGAGAGGATTTTTCTTCCCTCTTCCTTTCAATTTTGGCGCCCCACTCAACTTATGTGCCCCTTTGCCCTAAAATAGTACAAAGCAGAGAAATGTCCATCGCGCCCTCTTGGGTTCACACGTGTAAGAATATCACAAATCACGCCTCTTTAGGACGTCACATGTGTCCCATCAAAAAGGTGTTCATATAGTGCTAGAATTCTGGGAATATCCTGCCTACCGATATGTTGTAGCATTTTGCATGCCAAATGCTTAATAGGTCGTGTCGCATATCTCTCTTTTACCCTAATTTGCTGCCTGCTCTACTAATCACTTCTAATTCAGCCATGTATAGATATAACACTTAAATCAATATGACACACTAACATAAAGTATAAAACATATAAATCTCAATGCATCAACATGTTATTCTCATTTTATAATACTCTAACAACAAGCAAATATTCAATATTAGAGGTATAATAACTCTCTTTCAGAGAGTTAACAATGATCACCATTCTTGGTTTCAACTCAATATAGAAATCTACCTCCCTAGCTGGGGGTAGCCCTGGAAGGTCGTCTGGAAAAACATCCACAAACTTACTCACAACAACCACTGAATCCACCAAACTTTCTGCACGTCTGTGTCGACCACGCTGGCAAGCAGCCTATAGGCCTCTTGCTTGATCAACCTTTCTGCCTTTAGCACAGAGATGACCCTCGGTACGACTTCCGACATGTGAACCTTTAAACTTGAAGCTCAACCGAAGCGGTGAACTAAAAATCACCTCCCTATGGAAACAATCAATGACGGCATGGTTCGCAGCCAACCACTCCATCCCCAAGATACCATCAAAATCCGACATATCTAGCACTATTAAGTTTACATCTAAAAGGTGACCAAACACTAACACCTTACAATTCCTAACATGTTGACTAGCTATTAACGCCACTCTTACCAGGGTGGATTCTGACATTATGAAATTTAAGGGTTCAAGCTCTAAGCTAGCCTCTCTTACGAAACACGCAGAATTAAAAGAGTGCGAAGACGCCAAATCAGATAGTACAAAGGCATAGTGTCCTAAGATAGGTAATGAACCTGTCACCACTATATCAGAGTTGTCAGCCTTCTAACAAGTAGTGGCGAAGACCTTGCCTTATTGTCAATTTCCTCGTTCTGTGTTTGTAGCTTGGCATACGCCCCCTGAGGCGTTCTTAGGGCAATCTCTCGTGATGTGGCCCTACTGGTGCCATTTAAAACACAACCTACTACAAATAGCACAAAATCCCCAGTGATGCCTCCCATAGTTCTTATACAGTGATCGATCTTGGTTCGGCCCCTATTGCCCTTGGCCTAGATTCTGATTCGGTCTAGCAAAGCTGCATTGGGGGCTTGGCAGTGAGTGGGCTATGGTGTATCATACTTCCTTTGCTTGCGCTCGGTGTCACCGGTATATACACCACAGTGGATATTCAGGCACGACACGCTTCTGTCACAAAAACACCCCATGTGTCGCCGCCACGGGCTACCATCATTTGCCACATGTCGCTCATGCGCTGCTGTGATTTGGGTGAACATTTACTAGAATCTGACTCTACTCAATCGCATAAGTCCAACGATGCCGGAATCACGTCGAACAGAGGCCAGACAAGCCTCCAAGAGCAGCTCGAGGCTCGACGCGTGTTCTACACGCGTCGCAGTTACATAGAGCCTCCACCATGCGTGATGTTTCATTGTCGGTCCGATCGTGGTTCTACTTCCAGCAACGTGTAGATCTCGAGCTCGCGCTCCTTCTAACCCTTTGTTTGCCAAAAATTGCCTTCTCCAGTGCCTAAGAAAAGGGAAAATGTGATTACTAAAAAGAGAAACCCAAGAAAAACAACAACCACGAGTTTGCTGTATTACCAGTGCTATAGGGAATATGTAGAGGTGTCAAGGAAGTCGTTTGTGAACAACTCCCATGATCAAAGTCAGGAAAAAGGGAAAGAAAGCAAGGAAAAATTGAGAGAAGAGGAAAGAACCATGCCACCGACCACCTATAACGATGTTGCCTCTGCTGCTGTCCATGGAAACTTTCTACCTGTTTTAGGTGGTGCTATGGGGAGGAGAAGTCGGGTGTGAGGAAGTGGAAGAAAAATTTTATGGAAGAGGGAGTGAATAGCGTGAAAAGAGAGGAAGAAAGTGACGGGAATTTGTGAAAATTCTCTAAGGAAGCACTAATGGTTAGGGCCTCAGCTACATATTTATTAGGCTCCCCAAAAACCTAAACCCTAGCCCTACTACCATTTTCGCACATAGAGAAACATGCATCTAAATCCCAAAGTCTCACTTTACTACCATTTCTTTCAAACAAAGTAGTAAAACAGCATGCATTACATTTATTTGCTAAATAAACATAAAGATTAAATGCTGGAATTTAGAACAAAAGTGATAAAAATGCATTCACAGGTCAAAATCGATAATCAATCATCCATAAACACAATCCAACACCCTAAAAATAAAGGGTTTAACTAGAATACATTATTAAAATCAGTTTTGAACAACCCAACATACCAGATTACAGAATAATAAGAGAGAAAAGAAAACTCTCGAGCCGATTCTTCCCTGTCTCTGGCTCTAAATCTACTCTTGTGCTCATGATTTTCACCCTCGAACGCTTGAAAAGCTTCAAATCTGCTCTAAAATGAATGCCCACTGTATTTTGATCTTGAACCTCGAAAATCATGCTAAAAACGGCACCCAAAATGAACTCCTCGAACCCTTATGGCGAAAAGAAGATATATAGAATCTTCCAGTAGCATCGAGACACTATACAATAGCATTGAAACGTTGTCCTTTAATATTACAAAAATGCCACCGTATTTTTGAAAATTTGAGAAAAAATTTTGAAGTAGCGTTGAGACGCTACTATTCTAGTGTTTAGCACTATTCCAGCATTGAGACGCTACTATTCTAGCATTGATACGCTTCCCAAAACATCTATACTTTTATTTTTGACATATTTCTTTCGTTCCTTAGCCGAATTTGCTGTTCTTAGGCTCGTTTTTCAGCCCGAACAATATCGAATCTGTACTTTTACCTCTAAATGCTTGGTTCCTATAAATTGAATAAATAAAGCATCAAAGTATACTATTTAACCCACAAAACTACTAAATTTATGACCCTAAAATAGAACTTTTATTGTGATATCAACCACCCCAAACTTAGAGTTTTGCTAGTCCCGAGCAAAATTAGAATACAAATAAATAATAAAACTTTAATGCTACCATGCTTCAGACTCATCACTCAATGCACAATAACATGTAATGAGCTCAATAAAGGAAATGTTCATGCGTATTCTATCGGCATGAAAGTCGAAAGTTAATTCTTATCCTTCCTTGCGTGCATGTGTGCAAGTCTATCCCATTCTAATCCTTACAACCCCGGAGTGCATTTAATGAAGTCTTTCCTAAACTACCCCTACTCTAGTATGAAATTGTTTTCAAGTGAAAAATTCTAACTTAGGGAGCTTAAAGAAAACTAAATACATTTTTTAAACTATCAAATAAGAAAAATTGTCTAAAAGATGAGCCTAGTCAAGACGTACTACCTTCGTTTTGGCTTACCAGCGCTTCCTAGGCACTGAGCATCCAACTACGAGCAACACCTCTATTCTTAGACCGTACTCACTTTCTTTTCACTTTATTTTTTATTATTATTATTTTTAAGCATTCCTCATCAACTAAGGGGCCAAAGAAAGGACGAGAGACCTCTTTCGACCTACTTTATTTAATAAACAAAAGTTTTAACAAAGACTCCTTTATCTAAAATTTCACTATCTAACAATCCGACCATTTTGAAGCAGCTTAAGTCTAACTCTATTAATTACACCCTAAGCCTTCAAGACTATAAATAGGAAGACTACGTGCTTGAAATGCAAGGAATTAAAAGAAGGATTTCAAACATAGCTTACTTCAGAAGTGTGCCTACTAGTTTCCCTATTTCTACTCACATACAAGTTACAACAAATCATGGAAAATCGTAGTCCTTATCATGCAAGCATGAAAATTATACTTTTCATCATATAGTCAGGCAATCAAACAATCATGTTATTCCTTAAATCAATTTTTTTTTTGTAAAAAAAAAGTTCAATTTCATCATTCAACAATATAATCAAGAGCTTAGTACACAATTCACATGTAATTTATCCTAATAGCACATAGTACTCCGGACACCCCACCCAAACTTAAAATCATCCATTGTCCTCAATGTATGAAAAAGAAAAGACAAAGCAAGAGTAAACAGTACTAGCCTAAAGGTTGAGATGGTCCACAATACTACAGGCATGTGGATTGAGTACGGTGTGTTATGGCTCCTGAAAACAGAGGGCAAGAAAATAGATTTTCAAGGAACAACTGAGCTTATAAAAAAAAACAACAAACTAGCAAATAAATAAATAAAAAGAAAGGAAAAGGGGAAAAAGTGCTTGGGTTGCCTCCCAAGAAGCACTTGATTTAACGTCTCTAACTGGATGGGACATCAAATCTTCAATCTTTCACCACCATGTCCTGAATCCAGCGAGCCTCTTTCCCCCATTCATTCTTGATCCTACGAAGCACATTCAGGAAAATATTTTCTTCTACCATGCTCACATTAGCAGGCAAAACAAC
>JAOANK020810633.1:0-10638 GCA_026257165.2 Telfairia occidentalis | reverse complement strand
TGGCCGGTTAATCTCAGATCATTGGAGCTCATGATCTATAGGTCCATTAGGTCCCTCGGCTAGCTCATATCGAATAAAAGGCAAAAACTTATATGTTTAATTGATCGGCATTTGTTGTGAATTAAATGATCGAAGGGCGCCGAAAATAACATTTAAATGAGATTTAAGTGTTGTACATATGAATAGGGATTCATATTCAGAAAAAACAGTTTTTCCAAAAATCAGGCTCGGTGGCAAAATAATATTATTTTAATATTAGATGTTAAAATAATTATTATATAAATTAGAAAACCTACAAAAGAAAGGAAAAAGGTTGTGCTTCCTATGTTAGAATTTGGTCTCCAAAGAATTCACAGAGAAAACTAGACTTGAGTAACTTACATCTCTTGTTTAAGTCTCTTCCTATTTATAAATGTTCTTCATAGGGCTGGTAAGGAGTCATTCTCAGATTTGAAATGGGTTTTACTACCATTTTATATTGGACTAAGAATTGGCCTTCTTCTATGGGCTAAGCATTATTTCGACCTAACTTTACCTGTCATGATTCGAAAATTAAACTCAATTGAGTCTGCCAACTCGGCTTAGCTTGTCAAGCTACTTATGTTTGGCCTAGCCTGTGGGCTGGGCCTGACTGTCTTTGGATTAAACTGACTTGTCCAAGCCGTACTTGTTGGTCCCACTCGGCTTGGCCCGGGCTGCTTAGTGAGAATTGGGGCCCAATTATTAAGTTGGACCTTTTCTTTAGTATTTAAGCCTGGGCTCATTTAACTTCTCATCCACTTTTCTAGGCATATTTTTGGATTACCATGGGTTTTATCGTTTAAAGATATTCTAGGACTCGATTCCTTATCGGGTCAAGTCTCTCTGTTACCCAGATATACCGCTAATTGGTAATAATTTTGCTATAAATATTTTCACCCATGGCAAACATAATTTATTAACCTACATTTAAATATAAAAATTACCAAAAAAATTTGGGGCATTACAATTGGAATGAATATGTATTTTACAAATAAGAACAAAATATCGATACACTTGCAAGTCTAGAAAAAAAATTAATAGAAAAATTGAAATTTAGCAACAATCTTTCTCTTAAGCAAATATTACAAAAAATTGAGGCCCAACCCAAACTAAAATATCAAAAAGTCCATTATACCCCTTAAACAAGTGGATTTCTTAAGCATACATCAACAAAATAAGATATCAGTAAGATACTCCCTATGTGAACTATATCATTGATATATTATTTTATCAATATATGTAATAAGAAGTATACTAAGAATAATATAATGAATATCACTGATTTATTGTTCGATAGCTAGTCTTTACTAAGTCAACTTCTTTTTATTTATGTAGTTTTTAGTCATCTCTCTTGTTCCTACAACGAATGATTTTCTTGCAAGCTACTTCCAAAATTTTGTTAGAGTCCTGAACTCCTTGATTTTGAAAGTAATATTTAGAAGGTGGTTGATTATGTGAAAATGAGAAGTTAGTTTTTGTTAACTTCGTTGTCATATCATTTTTTTTTATCATTATTATACCTTATATGAAGTATATCATTCATTTATTTAATGTGACTAATATACTTCATATAAGGTATATCAATAATATTAGTGATGTATTTCATTTTGGGTATATCAATTATATTATTGATATACCTTAGATGAAGTATAACAATGATATGTTTGATAAAATACCTCATATTAGGTATATCAAAGTTGTATCACTGATACATTATATATATCCATCTGGAAGCATTGTTGAGCCCATAATAGAATTCACTCTAAAACTAAAAAACTTTGAAGAGAAATTTTTTTTTTATCTTACAACACTCAAGAGAAGAGAATGGTTCTCTTTGAATTTTTTTGCTTCAATTTCTTCAACTTGCTTGGTTACAAAGGAGGAAAATGATCCCTTGATGTAGTACTCAAGAGACATCTCCTGAAAGATACAAAATAAATGAATTACATATATACATACTATTCATGTGCTTGAACAATGAACTTACATATATCTAGAAGTGCATGTATCTAGAAATTAGAAATTCATGTATTTAGAAATGTACCTAGGAATGTATCTAGTTTAATTTCTAACATTCCCCCTTAAGCTAGACTTTCATGACTCTAAGCTTCTCTTTCACTTTTACGAACAAGTCAGCTCTCAATGTCTTTGTGAATATGTCTGCAACTTGATCTTTCGTTTTGGAATACTTGAAACATACTTCTCCATCTTTGATCAATTCTTTGATAAAATGATATTTGATCTTTATGTGTTTACTCCTATGAAATAATTGATTCTTTGCAAGAGCAATCAATGAGTTATTATCATAAAACATGGCAATCCTTTTTTCTTGAGGACACCTTAACTCGTGTAGCATCCTTCTCAACCAAAGTGCTTGACAGCTAGCTGTAGATAAAGAAATGTATGCAACTTCTGTTGTTGACAATGCTATGACGTCCTGCTTCTTTAATGCCCATGAAACTGGAACCATTATTAAATACATATCCAGAAGTGCTTTTGTAATCATCAATATTCCCTCCCCAATCACGATCATTGTAGCCAACTAGAACATTATCCAGATTCTTCTTATACTGAATTCATGATTAATAATTTTAAGAAGATATTTAAGAACTCTCTTTTCAGCTTCCAAATGACTTCTTTTTGGTGATGCCATAAATCTGCTCAATAAGCTAACTGAAAGCATAAGATGAGGTCTAGTTGTAGTTAGATACTTCAAACTCACAACGAGACTTCTATAAATGCTGACATCAAAATTTTCACTTTCATCATGCTTGCTCAATTTCAGATCTACTTCCATAGAAGTGGATGTTGGATAAGCATTCTCCATTTTGAACTTTACCATCAAATCTTTTACATATTTCTTTTGGGAAATTGAAATCCCATTATCACCTTGCTTAATTTCAAAACCAAAGAAGTTATGAAGTAAGCTCAAATCATTCATTTCAAATTCCCTTTTCATTCTCTCTTTGAACTCTTCAATCATTATGGTCGAAGTTTCCGTAAAGATTAAATCATCAACATATAAACATATGATAAGAAAATTACATTTTGTATGTTTTTTGGTAGAGAGAGCATATTCATATGGACATCTTTTAAATCCAGTCTTCAAGAAGAAACTATCGATACAACTATACCATCTTGGTGCTTGATTCAGCCCATACAATGCTTTCTTCAATCGACATACCTTATTTTCTTCTCCAACCTTAACATTACTAGTAAGTTGCTCAACATAAATTTCCTCCTTTAAATACCCATTTAGGAAAGCTAACTTAACATCCATTTGTTGTACTTTCCATTCATTTTGTGTTGCAAGAGTTAGAAGGAAACAAAGAGTCTCCAAACGAGTCAAGAATGCAAAACTTTATTCACAATCCACACTATATTTTTGCTGCTACCATTTTGTTTTAGCTTCGTTCTATGTACCTATTTGACTCTAAGAGCTTTTCTCTCATCGAATAGTTAAACTATCTCCCATGTTTCATTTCTTTTAATTGGATCGATATCTTGATCCATCGCTGCTTTCCATTTTTCATCTTGAATTTCCTTTTCAAAGTAGAAAATATCAACATCGGTAAATAAAGAAAAATCAACCTGATCATCTTCAACCATCCTTTTTGAAACATTATAGATGTCGTGAATATTTCTTGTCTTTTTTGGATGAGTTTCTTGATCAATTGTGGAATGTGGAGATAAAAATGAAGCCATTGGCAAGTCCTATTCAAGCTCCAAGTCTTGAGAGTCTTCTTTTTCATCTATGTCAACAAGCAATGGATTATGATCTTCATTTGTTGTATCTCATTTCATTTGTTGCATCCATCTCTACTAATAACAACTTTCTTACTTATAGGATTGTATAATCTGTAAGCCTTAGAGTTCTCACTGTACCCAACGAAAATGCACTTTTCTTACTTATCATCTAGGTTACCTCTTTCCTCATCTAATACATGAGAGTATGCAATGCACACAAATACTCTTAGGTGACTACCAACTACGTTTAATCCGCTCCATGCTTCTTGAGGAGTAATACCTTGAAAACTTTTAGTTAAAGCTCGATTCAAGAGATAAAAGACAAGGTTACTACATCTCTCCAAAATTCATTTGGAAGTTTATTGGCCTTCAACATACTTCTTGTAAGCTCCATTATTATTTTTTTCCTCTCTCGACAACTCCATTTTGTTGAGAAGTTCTTTGAATGGTCTTCTGATGCTTGATTCCACTTTGCTTCAAGAAATTTTCAAAGGCAATATATTCTCCTCCATGATTAGAATGTGAAATTTTAAAGTTCAAATTTCTTCTATTTCCAACCATTGCTTTGAATGTCTTAAAACACTCAAAATCAACAGTTTTTTTTCCTTTATCAAGTAAATCCATATTTTTCGATTGTAGTCATCAATAAAAGTGAGAAAATAACAATTATCTCCAAGTGTACTAGTTCCCATTGGTTCACATAAATTGCCACATATTTGAATCTAAAAGTCAATAACAATTATGAAATTTAGTAAATCATTATTCAGGATGATCAGTTGACGACAATAGAACATTTCTAGCTGAAAATCATGCTTTTCTTTACTAAAGCAACTAGATACACATGCATTCTTCTCAATTTAGAGTCCTAACAACCCTCTTTTGGAGAGTTATGAGTAACAATATTGGCCTGAAGGATGAGATAGTCCAAAATATAATAGGCAAGTGGACTGAGAACAACTATGCTATGACTCCTGAAAAAGGGGATAAATATAGTGAAATTCAAAGAACAGTCTGGGCTAACAAACAAACAAACTAAACAAACAACAAAGCAAAGCAAAGCAAAGGAGACAAAGATGTTTCGGTTGCCTCCCAAGAAGGGCTTGGTTTAACATCTCAAGCTAGATGGGACATCAAATTAGTTAGTCTTTCAGCACAGTGTCCTCGATCCATCTTGCCTCTTGTCCACATTCGTTGTTTATCCTACGTAGGACATTCAAAAAAAAATTTCCTCTACTTTTCGCACACTAGCAGGCATAACAAAAGGAAGAGTAGAAGAATTACAAAAACCATATCTAAAATGTGCAGGTAGGGGTTCGAATTTTAATCCAAGAGGTTCAGCATTCATACACTTTTTTCTCATTTTCAATCGCGACAGGCAAAGACACATTCTAATCAACATGACTCACAAAAATCGAAGTAGGGTGCACAATCTCAACAATATACTTCAGAATGGGGGAACATGCATATTCTCATTCAAAGCACCTAAACTGTAGAAATCTCAGTGTTCTCACTTTTTTTACCATTCTCTAAAACATCAAACTTAAAGCAGTAATTTCCTTAGGAGGGTTCTTAAAAGTTCAATAAATATCAAAATTTAGCTCGTCATCATTTACCCTTATGATCAAGTTACGTTGTTGGACGTCCATCAAGGCCCTTCTAGTGGCCAAGAACGGTCTTTCGAATATGATGGGTATCTCTGAGTCCTCTTCCATATCTAATACTACGAAGTCCGGAGAAAAAAATGAACTTATCAACTTTAACCAAAACATCCTCTACTATACCTTTCAGTAAAGTCATTGATCAATCTGTGAGCTGTAGACGGATGGTGGTTAACTGTACTGGTCCCAAGTTCGATGAGGCATGAGATTAATAGATGCACCTAGATCACATAAAACATGATTCATCTCTAAACTACCGATAGCATAGAGAATAGTGCAACTCTCTGGATCTTTCAATTTCTCTGATAGTTTCTTTTGCAGTATGGCACTACACCGCTCGGTTAGATCTACTTTCTCGAACTACTGAAACTTCTTTTTCTGAGACAACACTTACTTTATGAACTTGACGTAGTTTCGCATTTGCTCGAGGGCATCTGCAAAAGGAATGTTAATATGCATTTTCTTAAAAATGTCTAAGAACTTAGTAAATAGAGTATCAAGATTCTTCTTCCTGAAACATTGAGGATATGGATTTCTACCCAAATCAACAGGGAGAGAATCAAAATACTTCCTTGAACCTGACGCAGGTTCTCTTTGCTTTTTTTCTCAACTACACTTTCTTCTTTCTTCTTCTCATCAATCTTCTTTCCATCCTTCTTCTCTTTAATCTTCTTTTCATCCTTCTTTTTTTCAGATTCTTTGTTCTCAGGTTCACTCTTTTCATCCTCGTTAAGGGTTGTTAGATGTTCAATTAACTTGCTAGAGCTATGCAATTTTCTTAGCTTAGTCACACCTTGACTGCAACTATACACATAGTAGTTGTAGCATTACAAGGTCGATCCACATGGATAAGTTGACAAAACTTGATTAGAAGTATGTGATGTAGGAGAATTTCGATAACTAAACTACACTGATGGTTAAAAGACCAAGAATATCAATTAAAAAGTAATTTTAGACTGAAAAAAATGTCAAACAACAGTGGTGCCAGTTGGAGAAAAACAGGCTCAGATTAAGGAAATTAATTAACTGAATGCTACATGATGCTACAACATTTCTGTCAATGCCAGAATAACATAGAACAACTCCTACGCTTCTTCTGAAGCTCTACACTTAGGATCTATTTCCATTTCTCCTAGTTCTTTAGTTCTTTAGTGTTCTTTTTTGTGCATTAGGAAGAAGTTATTTCTAACTTCCTTTCACATTTGATAAGTGAACCATGTTAATATGAGTTGCTAAGCAATCTATTAATATTTTCTTTATCAAGTCTATACTAAAATGCAAAATCGAAGGATGGCAGTCATTACATTCATAGGACATTAATTTATTAGCACTCAGTAAATGATAGCTAAGAGTTGCTGCAAGCAGTCCTTAATACATTTGAGAACACAATCTCCCTATTCCTCTCCTTGAGCTAATTAGTTCATGCTTAGATGAGAAAAACCAAACACTAATTTAATCAAACAGTACATACTTTCGTAAGAACTAAAAGAGACTTGAAAAATAATCTAGAGTTTAATTACACAATAAATGAGTTGCAGGGAGAAGAAAGAAAAGATTAAGCTAAAAAGAAATGGGATAATATTGTCTTGGAGAATCTTCTTTCCAGAAATAGTCTTCTTGGAAAGCTACTCTTCCTTCTCCTTGTGCCCCCTTTCCTCTTTTGCTCCTTCTGGATAATGTTCCTCGAAAATTGAAAAGAAAATGTTTTTGCCAAAAGAAAATGATGTTGTTCATTTGTTGAGGCTGCCTCCTTTCTTCCCTTTTCTATCTCTCTCTATTTTCTCCATACGGCACACAAACAAGGGCTTATTTGGTTCATGTTGACATATGGTAGCCTGTCTTATGATCTTTTCTTGCAAGTCACGTGCTGCCTGTCAACTCAATGAATGAAATGCCAAGTCATTATTCTTTTCTTTCAGCTCAACAATGCCATAGGATTCTACTTCTGTAAAATAAAGTGCTATAGAAAAATAAGTAAAACATCACAGACACGGGTGGATCCACAAATTTATGTCGGGAGGGCACAAATTGAATATAGCTCTAGATGAATTAGTATAAAATATTAAGATTATGTAATATTAAAGACCATTTCGTATTACCAAAGTATAATAAACTATTTTGTTATGATTATAATTTTTTGTTTTATATTTTTTGAAATATTAGTTGAAAAATTGAAATATCGAAAGAAATGTTAGAAATAGAGAATTGTGTAGATATATGAAAATACAAGTTTAGAGAAATTGAGATAAATTTTTGTAAAGGCAAAAGTTAGAGAGAGACAAAAGATTTAGATGAATATGGGTGTGGACAAATTAGATAGAGTATATTCATTAAAAGGTAGATAAACTAGAAATGTTGGAGAGAATGAGAGTAATTTTAGAAGAAGAAAAAAGTTGAAAACAGAAGATATGTTAAACAAAAAAAGATTTGTTAGAAATAGAAAGTAAGTTACAATATGAGAAGATTTAACGAGAAAGACAAAAACATTATAAATAAATTTTTTAGCTAGACTAATCTAAACTAATCTAAACTAGAAAGCAAATGAAATGGAGAATGATAAGAGGCATGTAATCAGAGGAAATTCAGGGAGCAAGGTAGTTCTAGGGTGTTGGCATTGTAAACGACGCAATCATTTACCTAATTCACCTCGAGAGATGCATTTAATTACCAATTTATTTAGTTTAAGGTTATAAACCCAGGCTTCGTCCTCTCGAGCTCCACCAACCCTCAATAAGAACTCCCTACACAAGGTCTTGCAATAAGAAGATAAAAAATGACATAAAAGTAACCTATGACGGACCTCACATGTACCCCTATCACTCTCACATATAGAGAAACATGTGTCTAATTTCCAATGTCTCACTTTACTACCCTCTCTTTTCAACAAGACAGTAAAACAACATGCAATTATTTGCCAGATACGTATAAGGTTATAATGTTGGAATTTAAAGAAAAGAGGTAAAAATGCATTCACGAGTCAATTAATTGTCCATAAACATAGACCAATACACTAAAACTAAAGGGTTTAGCTAGAATACATCATAATATTTAGTTTCAAACAACCCAATACAACATATTACATAAAATAAAAGAGAGAAAAAGAAACTCCCTGATCGATTCTTCCCCATCTCCAACTCCAAACCGACTCTCGTGCTCAGGGTTTTCACTCTCAAACACTAGCAAAGCCTCCAAATCATCCCCAGCATGAATGTCCACTGAAATCTGGGCATGCTCCTAAAAAATCACACTGAAAACGGCCCCAAAATCGAACTCCCCAATTAATTTAATGAAAAATAGCTTATATCTACCCAGACGGTAGCGTTGAAATGCTAGGGAGATCGTCTCCACGCTGCCCTAAGTCAATGAGTGAAAACGGCACGTGGGTGAAAATGGATTAGGGCAACAACATTTGGTAGCGTTGAGATGCTATTTGAATTTTATTTTGTAACGTCGAGATGCTAGGTATAGCATCTTGACGCTACCCTTCTTGAGAAAAATCAACACAACTTTTTTTGACATATTTTCTTCATTCCTTAGCCAAATTTGCTCTTCTTAGGCTTGTTTTTCAGCCCGAAGAAGACAAAATTTGTATTTTCATCTCCAAATGCTTGGTTCCTATAAAAAATATGAGTAAAGGCATGAAAGCATACAAGAAAGCCCACAAAACTGTTAAATTTAAGTTCCTAAAATTGCACTTTTTGAGTGCTATCAGCTACCCTAAGTTTAGAGTTTTGCTAGTTCAGAGAAAAAATAAAACAAAACATACATAAAAGAACTTCCCATACTTGCATGCTTTATATTCCTATCTCATTGCACAATGACATGTAATGAGCACAATAAACGAAACATTCAAGCACATTCTATCAAACAGAAAGTGGAAGGCTAATTCTTATCCTCCATTTTGTGTGTGTGTGTTCAAGCCGATCCCATTCTAGTCCTTATAAGCCTGGAGTGCATTTAATAAGGGCTCTAGTATGCCTCTTAAGGAAAACTCTCTTTCTTTTTCTTTTTGCTTTTCTTCTTTGCCCTTTTCTTTCTTTTTCCTTTTTCTTTTCCTTTTTCTTATTTGCCCTTTTCTTTTTTTTTTCCTTTTTATTTTCCTTTTTCTTACTTTTTCTAGAAGGGAAGGTTGTATCGACTTCGTTTTGACTTACCCCCACTTTCGAGGTGCTGGATATCCAACCACGAGCAGTCCATCTATCTTTGGATAATACTCACTTTCCTTCAGTGCTTTCGGGCACAATTGGAAAGGATGAGTAACCTCTTTAAACTTTTTTTCAGCACAATTCTTTTCCAGCACATGCTACTTAAACTAGAAGTCACTTAGTCGAAGTTTAGACCATTTGTAGCAACTAAAGCTGATATAACCCCATTAAAGTCACTCTAAGCCTTCAGGACTCTAAATAGGAGGACTACGTGCTCAATTAACAAGGGACTCAAAGAAAAATTTCAACATGATTCACATAAGAAGTATGCCTACTAATCTCCCTATTTCAACTCACATAGACATAAAACAAGTCATCAACAATCATAGTTCTCAACAAGCAAGCATGACAAATTCTACCTTTAAACACACAGTGAGGTGATCAACCATTCATTCCATTCAATCAAATCGAAACAATTTAACCAACATCTAGATCATCTTCAATCAACAACATATTCAGGAGCTCAGCACATGATTCACATGTATTCTATCCTGACAGCACACGATACTCAAGGCACTACACCCAAAACTTAAAATCATTCATTATCCTCAACGTATGAAAAAGAAAAGACAAAGCAAGAGTAAACTGTACTAGCCTGGAGGCTGACACGATTGACAACACAACAGGCACGTGGACTGAGTATGGCTTTGTTGTGGCTCCTGAAAATAGAAGACAAGAAATAGAAATTCAAGGAACAATTGGGCTCATAAAACAAACAACAAATAAACTAAAAACAAGTGAGGAAAGGAAAGAGGAAAGTTAGGTTGTCTCTTAAGAAGTGCTTAATTTAACGTCCCTAGTTGGGTGAGACATCAAAGCATCGGTCTTTAACAGCCATGCTTGTATCCAACGAGCCTCCTTCCCGCATTCGCTCTTAATCCTACGAAGTACATTGAGGAAAATATTCCCTGAAGGGATTTAATCCCAAACGCGGAAGCGATTTATCACTTTTTGTCTTTGAGATGGGATAGGGAAAAACAAAATTAACATTACAGAAACAATAAATT